>VZRZ01008643.1:818352-960876 GCA_013398175.1 Climacteris rufus
CCTTCCCTTCCCTTCCCTGATGGTTTACTCCAAGAAAGATTGGAGGTGTGGACAGTCTGATCACGTCACTTTAGATTCATGGTGGTAGATCTGGCAGCAGTGACATGGATGAATGACTTCAGTAAAGAAGTACAGTGGAACAACATCTTCCACAAACCTATTTGTACCATATGTTAAGCTCCCAAATGCTGCTTTAGTAGAACCCACAACCTTGGGACCTTCTGCTTGTTATTAATAACATTTGCTTTGAGTTCCTCACCATTTTTGGGGGTGGTGGTGGTGGTGATGTGGTGTGGGTTGGGGTGGTGTGTGTGGGGGGGAACAAGGAATATGTGAAAACAGTAACTCTTACTCTGTTCATTGACATAAACCGGCTGTCAGTTCCTCGTGGGACCCAGGCTGATAAAAAACAGGGAAAAACTATTTTATTTGCAATGTAAGGAATTTTAGCCTGTGGAGATTTTTAGTTCAACAGCAGTAAAGGTAGGGACAGCAACCAGTGAGGCTGTTAAAGGTTACATTTTCTCCCACCCTCTCTTTTTTCACAGTCCCTTGAGTCATAATTAAAACTCCAGAAAGTGAGAAGCTGTTACTAATGCTAACATACAGTTTGGCACAACAGAATCATGCATTTACCGACTTGTGGTTTTTATTTAATTTCATTTTTTATAGCTCAGGCTGAAATTTTACTTTACTATTTGGTTTACAAAGGGCTTTTTCTGAATCTGAAACTTTTAATTTGATTTGAGAGTTTCCCAGGCATAACAATTATGGAAACAAACACCTTGTTCAGCAGCCTGACAATAATTATCTCCTAATGGAACAATTAGGCACTTTAATCAGATGTGACTTTAGTGCTCTCAAGTTGAAAATGCTGGAGATGGTCTCTTGTGCTTTCTGCTGCTTAGGATTTATCCCAATAGATTAGATGGACACAGAGATGAATTAGTTACCCTTCGTATCATTTTGAGAGCTGTTCAGATTTGAAGGAGCAGTTTCATAATAATGACATTTATATACCATCTTTCCCAGATGAAACACTTTCCATGGTTACTTAGACTACTCAGACAAACCTTTTTGAATTTTGTGGGTAAAGTCTGAGAAAGAGTTTAGATTTTGTAACGCTGTTTTCAGCCATTTTCTTGATGCTCAGAAATGTTTTGTGACTCATTTATGTGATAGACTCTCTGTCAACACAGGACTCCTGTGAGTACCTCTTGGGGTGGTTTATTTGCAACTCTTTATGCCCAATTATGGTTGAAGTTAACTACTGACAGGTGTTAGAAAGCCATTCCTCAGCAGAAGGTGATTATTTTTGTAAGACATACTGAGGTGGAAGGTTGTTGCTCAACCCTGAGGCTCATATATGAGCTTATACTTCCCGTGTACAAATGTCACTGAGACAATTTAAACTGGTCAGTGAGATTCTTGGAAAATCTCACAGTGAAGGAGAAAGAATTATTGGCACCTGTTGGATCACCATTGCCATTTCTTAAAATATATAGCCCCTTTTAAGGTCATCTGTTAAACTACTGGCCAACCCTGACCTTGCAGTCTGGTGTGAATTCACAAATTCAAGGTAATATGAACTAGTAGATCAACAAAAAGTCTCCCTCCTATGCAGATACATTTCAGTGCTTAATAGCCATTTGTGTTGTCTTTTTTGCCTCTCTTGTCTATGGGATAAGATGCCTTTGGTCTCAGAACACCTGGAAAGCCTTGGACTGCAGTTCAGCTGATAGCAACTGTTCACAATAGATCAATTGGCACAACAGATCAATGGCACAATTTTTCTTGCCTAATGAGACCACAGAGTTTAGATCAGACATTCCTTGCTTCCTGATTTGGTGTTGCTGTGCAGGATATGGCAAACTGCAGGGCACGAGTTTTCATGGACTTACTGCAAGACCCCTTGAATGTGCAAGAATCCAGATATGTAGATCAAAAACCAACAGTATCCCTTGAAATGCAGCTATAATCCTTGAAGAGTACTCCAGCTGCCATCCTCATTCTCACATTATTTCTGGATGCTGCCATCCCTCCATAATGACTAGAGAAATGTGAATTGTGGAGAAACCTTGCCTTGTTTTCTTTCAAAGGATAGTACAGAAGGGTTAAGTCTCCTGTATAAACTGCAAGTAACCAAAGACTATTCCATCATGCTGCTTGCAGAGAACAAGATGTTGCAAATTGTGAAATCAAAGAGTACATCCCTTCTAGTGGTCTAGATATCATACCGAAGTGTATCTGATGCCATATTTAATAAGGTCAAATTTAAATTTGGGATTCAATTATGAGATTGAAGCCTAAATATACATAGTTTTTATTTGCTTACCTACTAAGATTGGAAAAGAGAGTAGAATTACTTGCTAAACTTATCTGTACTGCTGCTGCTGCTTGGAGTACCATTTTGTACTGCTTATTTTCTACAAATATCCATTCATCCATTTTTAATAAGAGTGAATCTCAGACCAGGACAGCAATTTCCAGATGCATTTTTGCTATCCTGGGGAGTGTTTATTTTCATTTTGAAACAAAGTGAACTTTACTATCACAGAATATTTTAAATTAAAACAAAAAATCTCAAATGATGTACTGACACAGTGCACTTGTTCCTAAACCCTCAGAAGAAGCCAAGTAAGTACCCATACTGAGTAAATAGATTATTTGCTTTTTAAGCATTTTTAGCTTCTGGTGCTGCTCCTAGTTTGATCTCTGGCTTCTTGATTATTGAATCCTGAGGGTAAGGTCAGAGAGCCAGATGTTCTTTCTCTTGTTTTAGGTCCGGAATTGGGAAAAATTCTTTCATGTCTTCATGGTTTGTGACCTGTAGACATCACCATAAGTAATAATAAACACACTGGTGTGCGTCTGCTGGAACTCCTCTGAAGGGAGGGTTATGTTAGTATAAGGTAAAAATTAGGCTGATTATTTGCCTTAGAGGCATCCTACACTTGTGTGTATCTGTAAAAAGTATTAGCAATTACTCTCTGGGTGGTATTTACAGCTACGGTGTAGCTGTATGAAGTTTTTCTGATGGCTTTCATCTTTGTCTGTGTCAACAATATTCAAATGTGTGCTGTCATGGAAGATTATTAGTGCTGAGCATCTCCTTATTCTGTAATGCAGCAGCATTATAAAGGGCAGTGTGTAATGCCTTTTGCAGTAGGACATCCCAAACTCCCAGGACTGTTCATCTACATGCCATGACAGGAGATGGCACTTGGATTGACATTCCAACACCTTTCTTGCCCACACAGCAAAGCTCCAGCATTTCCAGCTGACACTTTCTTTTCACACTGGAATTCAGTAGTTATAACTCAGTCTGTGTGCATGTGTCAATTTCTATTTTTAAGCACACTAATCCTCAGCTAAGGGCCAGCCTTCATCTGGCCTTACAAGGGTGTGTGGTGGTGAGGGAGCTGTAAGGATCTTTCCAGACCTTGTGCGGTTGTCCTTGACAGCCATGCACAATTACTACCTTAAAAGCAGGGACCGACAAGATGCTCTTGCCTTGTCTCCTCATTGAATGCAGAGATGGCAGCAGCTGGAGGAGCTGTGTCCCACCATGTCCCCTATGCTCCAGAGGAAGAATGTCCCCTCTCTGAAGGACACTCTGCAAATGGCAGTGTGGATCTAGTGCTCTCTTTTACTGCAAGTGTTGTCTGAAGAGTGCAGCTGGGCTTTGAGGTGGTTGGATAAGTTTTCTTTTTAAACTATGAAGGTCCTCACTTTGTGTGCTTTCCCTCAGCTTCATAGAATTATATAATGTTTTGAGTTGGAAAGGACTTTAAAAATCATCTAGTTCCAATCCCCCTGTCATGGGCCAGGGACACCTTCCACTAGACCAGGTTGCTCAAAGCCCCATCCAATCTGGCCTTCAATACTTCCGGGGATAGGGCACTCACAACTTCTCTGGGCAACCTGTTCCAGTGCCTCATCACACTTACAGTAAAGAATTTCTTCCCCATATCTAATCTAAGCCTACTTTCTTTCAGTTTGAGCCATCACCCCTTGTCTTATCAAGGTTAACAGTTGTCAATTCACTCGAGGAAATTAGGGCTCTAGTCTGTGCTGACCTATCCTTGCACTTTTTGCATGTTTTCCTAAACAATAGGAAAGTAGAGATAATAGAGCGTAAGTCATGGTGCAGATTGAGCAAGCAGCCTGTTTGCTGCCGAAATGGGTAAGGAAACTGTCTTCTGCCTGTCAGAGAGATATTGCTTCTGCTGCAAAACTCTGTTGGGTAGGAGTAAGGGCACCAAAAGGGGGGCACTTAAACAAACAAATAATTGTTTGCTTGAGAGAACCCTACTCTTGTTTTTCTTCTGTGTGGTTTTGCAATCCATCTCATCCAGCAGCTCAGTGAGGATGGTGTGGAAGGTGACTTTCCTCCCACAGGCTCCTCCAACTGCCCAGCTGCTGTTGCATCCAAATAGACCGTGGAGACTGGAGAGCTGACTTTATAGTCTTTTGAAATAGCTGGCTTATTGAAGCAAGGATGGACCAAGCCTGCTCTCTTTTTTCTTCTGGGAATGTTGAAGACTCTACAGATAGGGAATTACGTTACGCTTTCCAAAGAATAGAGGTTTAGTACATGCTATCGTTTCCTGGCAAAGGCTGTGGTTTGTTACATTGCCAGCAGGAATGTAACTGTTAAAGCTTCAAGAAGATATGGTTTCAGTGTGCTTTTGCAATCAAAGTGGCTGAGAATGATATGGTCTCTTGGAGTTTTTATTCATGTTCTGTTTACTTGATATCCTTTTTAGTCAGATACTGAAATCTGTCTCCTGCAATGTCTTAAGCAGCCCTTTTAGGTCTGGAGCAGTGTTTTTTTAGCAGGACAAGGCCTTTGGCTCATCATTTGGAAGAAGGATAGTGGTTTGGAGAACATGCATAGAGAAGATCTCATCAACAGTGATATCAAAGGGTATCAAAGGATGTCAAAGCTAGTCTTTGCAAAAGGTATAGAGGAGGGATAGAGTCTCAATGCCTCTAGGTTTCAAAGCATATATCCATCAACATTAAACTTTTGTGACAAGTAAAACAAAGTCCATTAAGTTTTTCATTCAAGTTAGAATTTGCAATTAAAGTTCATCCAGGCACAAGATGAGCTCACCTTCCATTTTGTGCCTGGATCCCTGGTATCTTTTAAGGCCAGCTGGGAAAGTCTGTTACAATACAAGCTCATCTGCCATGTGTTACTTTCAAGGCCTAAGAAAAAGGGGCCATACATCCTGTGCAAATTAAATAAGTTTAATTTCCAATAGGTATCTTTCTACCTGTGCCAAGCAAGTATCTTAAGACACACCAATTTTTCCATTGCTCCCTTGCACTGATATTTAGCAGGATGGTAAAGGCTGTGGTACTTGTTGTGCCCTTGTATTGATACTGTTCTGCTTTATTTAGTAACTTCACTTAAGATATTTCCTTGAGTAATGGTAAATTGGTATGAAATTGTCCAAGTCTGGACCTGAATGAAACATGATTCAAATCTGTTTCAGTGGTTAGTAGCACACAGTGTTCTGAAAGCATCAACTATTGAAACTTCATCTTTTAATTTTTAACAGTGGAAATAATTGGCACTCTGTGTATGGAAAAGCTATTAATAACATTTTTCTGTTTATTATTTTATTTTTTATTAGGGAAACAAAATATACCATACATTTTGTTTTGCATTAAATTATATAGGCAGTAAAAGCTTTTGAATGAAGAAACACATTTTGCACTAATACCACACCACTTCTGTTTCATTTTATGATTTTTTAAAATTTTACTTCTGAGAGTACTTCTCCTGAATTCAGGGAACAGTAGGAAACCCACCCAGTGGCTAATTTAACCTGTAAAAATTGTCTTTCTTCAAGTGAAAAAAAAAAAGTAGCCTGCTGACTGTTTAATATATCTAATGTCTGTTTCCAAGATTGTTCATTCATATCCTGCTAAACTTTGATTTTTTTGTTTGTTTGTTTGACTTTTTTGGTTGGTTGTTTTTTTGTTTTTGTTGGTTTTGGGGTTTTGTTTGTTGGTTTGGTTTGTTATTCTTTGTTTGTTCAGATGGGTTTTTTCCTCCATTCATTTCATAATATATTTCTGCTATTAATCTAAAGTAGGAAAAAAGAGCCAAATTATATGTGCTTAGAAATTCAATCAACAAATGTGCAAAAAAATGAGCTATACCTACAGATGCAGAAGCTATTAAAAAATGAAGGAAAAAGGTCAGCTTTTTTACTGGTCAAATAAAGTAAGACAAAACCAGACTGGAGGTGGTTCTATGAAGCAAAACATTCTAAAATGAAGGCATGCAAACATCTAACCCTATTTTGGTATGGTTAGTCTCAATGTTTACATAGTGAACCTTTATATTGACATGCCTGCTTATCTAGATAAGACATCTTTATAGGGCTTATTTGCCCTATTACCAGTTGTCTTTCAAACTCCCGTGTGGCATATTTTTGATTGTCTGTTATAATCCTGTTTGATACTTATCTGGAAGCATTTCTTCTCATTTAAAAAGTCTAACTGGAATGTGTCTGCAATCTTTTATTTTACTTCACAATGATTTTACTGAAATGTTTGGGTTACTTTTTCAGAGGAGAGTTTTCTTTTAGCTCTTTTCTTCATACAGTCACTGTAGATTCTGCTAATCAGATAATCACAGCTATGGAGTTATAGACTGAAGTTTGAATCCAGAAGAGAATTTGAGTTTTGCATTTAGTTGACATCTTTACACATCCCTTTTCTATTACTGTGCTTTAGTCTGTGATTCCAACTCATTTAATTTATCATAGGAAAAAAAAAACAGTTTCCTTGTTCTGCTCCTCTTACAGACACATGCATTTAAAAGACTTGGAGCCATCATGTTCCTTGCCATTATTTATGACCTGCAGAAAACATGCTTATTTACAATGTTATGTGACTTAGCTAACAAATGCTGTTCAGTATCCAAAAAATAAGCTGTGGAGAAAAAAAAAATATTTAAGGAAGGATGTATTTGATCGGATATTTTACAGAATTCCTTGAAAAATCTCATTTTTGGGTTGAATTAAAATTTAAAAATTTTGTGACTGCATACGGAATAAATGTGTGTGAAAATACAGAAGTAATTTACGTATGCAGGTACCTCAACCTTGCCTACTGGGCTCCTTCTTTCTGAGCTTGAAATTAAATGAGGAATCAGTGAACCTGTGTGTAGCAGTGTGTGTCCAACACGTGAGGGCTTGACCCTGTCAATTATATATGATGTTAGTACAAGTTGGGCTGTGCATCAACCTCCTTACAGGAATAGGAGGTTTACACTTCTGACAAAGATGCATTTTAGGGTGAATTATGACATGGTTCCTGCCGAGGTTTTAATCTTTGCTTTTATTGTGTGTCAGACTGCTGCCTTTTGCACTCCAGGACAGCTTGGAGTGTGTAGCTGGTGCTGCTACTTTTTCAACCACACAGGTAAAAGTTGATGCTTTATTGTTGGATGAGCATCTGGCCTGGGTCATGAGGCTGAAAAGAACGGTATTATCTCCTTTTCCCCAGCACTCTGCCCTCAGTTTGGGTCAAGGTAAGCTTAGCTAAATAGCAAAGGAGTCTTGCAGGAAAGGGGTCTGAAGGTTCTGGAAAGCAAAGAAAGACACTCTGGTGTTCAAACACCACAGAGCAATGGGTGGCTTCATGAGCAAATTTTTGCTGTCCACTCCAACAGATGTGGAGAGCTTCTTTTGTTCCCCACCCTTCTTTTTCAATCCTTTCAACAATTTGGTATTTTATCAAGCAAGCCTTGTGTGACTACTCCATGGTGCAGCAGATGGTAGGCTAGCCAACATTAACAGTTCAAAATATGGGATTAAGGGGAATACTCTACCTAATTTATCTACACAGGGAGTCTGAGAAGAGAAAAATTTATTTGAACTGGTACTTAAGATTGAGAATAAAGTGCTAAGCATAAGTCTTACAAAAAATTATGGGGGATGAGCATAATTGCCACTCTAAGTGGTGTGGACTTCAAATGCAATCTTGCATAGCCCTGCCAAACGGCTCCTAATGCAAATACAAGGATTTGACTTGTAGTCAATTGACATTCAGCCAGTTTTGACTCAGAGGGTAGAGTGCTACTGACTGAATTGTTAACACTGAGCTGTTCCTAGGAGGCCACTAAGGCAAAAATATAATCTTGAACAGAAATGCAGTACCTAATGAAACATGATGAAATCATAATTTCATATAATGTGATCTCCTTGGGGCTGATAACTGTTAGAACTTAGGTGGCCATCAAATCTGAGCTAATGAACTAGACTTTCTAGGATATGAATTGTGATGACTGCAAGAGTTGCTTTTCCACTATTTTCAGCTGTTGTCCAGCTATGACTGGTACTGTGAGCTGGAAACATCCACTCTATGGTTTGTGTAACTTTAAACAGGCTGTCTGAGCTCCTGTCACCTCTTCAGATTGTGCCACATGGAGGTTGAGTGAGTTGTCCTTACTGACCTCTTCACTGTGGATGTCAGGACTGTGTTGCTTACAGAGCCTGACCTACATAGCATCAAACCAACTCCACATACTCTGTGAGTTCCAGTCAGCACAGCTGAGACTTAATCCAAGACTGTGGTGAGAACTACTTGGATCAGTCCCAATCCCAAAGGAATACAAGTCTGGCATCAAGTGTAGCTTTTTACCTTGAAATATTTCGTTTTAAACCCAAGTTCTTTGTCACATCTAAGCTATTCCTTTACTGTCATTTTATGATGTGGCTTTTCAGCTATCAGTGCACATGAAATTCATATCTGCGTTTTCTGTATTGTCACATATTCAATATCTCTTTCTTTAGAATGATTCCTTGTCATTGCCATGAAACCTTTTTGGCAGCCTAGGCTTTTTCCATACCCTGCAGAATAAATGACTAGTATGATCAGTGGAACACTAATCTTTTAATACAGTTTGCCAGATTAATATGTAAATTATCTGAAACAGAGCCTCAATTCATACCTCCTACAATTTGACCCTTTGCATCTGGAAGTGTGGTTCGGACTGTGTGTTTGTCTCAAGTGACACTGATGGTGGTATAGTTTGTTGTTATTTGAGGCTCTTTTTCCTTGAATAATTAATTTTGTAAAATTCTGGCTGATCAGTCTCTTCTGTCATATAGTGGAACCAATCAGCCATCTTAAAGTGGCTGGTTAGATGTATGGTATAGCTGCTAGTGCAGTCACACACTCATTCACTGAAGAATTCTGAGAGATGTTTTTATTGCTTTATTATGTTTGTAAATCTCTTTGTTTGTGCACACTGAACACTGATGGAGCAGAATGATCGACTGCTAGTTATAATTTCTGGGCTGTTTACTGTGCAGGTATAATAGCCTGGCTTATGACTCTCTCATGCTTTTAAATCATGTGCTGCTGACATTGTTCACTCTGCACCTATCAGCTCTTTAAAGAATAGGCACAAAATAACATATGTGGACAAGACCACCACGTCATATGCTGCTTGAGCACTGCTGGTAGATACTGCTAGTGAAATAATAGAACATGATGCCAATCTTCTCACTTGCCACCATCCATCCATGCAGTTGTCCAATTGCTTGCTTCCCTGTACTGAGCTATATTGATTATCTCATAAAGGAGTCCAAAAGTAAGCCCCATTTCAAAGACTGCACCAGAACGTTTTGCAGCCATGGATGACAGTGGCTGCTAATTTCTATACTTTTGGAAATACTTTCAAACGTGCCCCTTGAAATGCCTGGCCCTGATCACTTTTTGCTATGCACCTTGTGCTTGTGTATCTTTAATGCATCTTTTAGTTTTTACTCCTCTGTGTCTTCGTTCCGCAAGATCAGTCGGACCTGACAGCTGTGCTGGAGGGCTGTGGCATGCACCAGAAAGAGCACGTCTGCACTGATTCACACAGAAATGGAGAAGACAGGATCAGATAGACAGCTAGATGAGGTCTAGCCCCCTGGCACACAAGCAGCTCAGAGTGCTCCCAGGAGGACTTAGGCTGGGTTTCTCAGGCTCCAGGCTGATTAAAACAAGAGGTAATGTATAGGCCATATCAAGTCTCGATTCTGGGGTTGGGGAAGAAGCTGACAGCTGTCTTGCAACTGGAGGTAAAAGGGGTACAGATAGCAGCCCCAACTATGGGAAAATCAACTGTACAGACTGATAGTCAAGAGCAAATTAAATTCTGGTATGCATGTGTTTTCTTCAGAGTATGAATATATTCACAAAACAGTAATTACTTTTCTTTGTAGACTTTTAGGGTCAAAATTAGGCACCAAGTGCTGTGCTTACTGTCTCTTAAAGAGCGCAGTTCTGGTTAACAAATTTTAAGTATAAAAAATGCTAATGTGCTAAACACCACGAGTGTGTAGTGTTGTAGAAAACCATGATGTAGACAGCCCCTATCCTAAAGATCCTGCAACATATGCAGTGTCTGACACAAAACTAACAGAACTCACTGGCAATAATTAGCATACATTCTTAACATGTGGTGGTGTTTATGTGTTTTAAAGTTGTGATGAGCATTGTCATAGGAGATAATTTTGGACAAAGTAATCTGTATGGTTTGTCCTTGGGCATTATCTGAAAGTGTCATTTCTTTCAGAGGCATATGGATGAAAAGAGGCAATGTGTTAGGGAATTGAAAGCAGGTACTGATTTGGAGAACTACAGAGATGCCTGCATGGAAAGTTTGGTATCAGTGCTGTTGGCATGTCATAAACCTAGAGATAACTGTCACTGTAGCCACATCATTAAAATAAATTTGTTGAGGTCTTGTTGCCTAAAAACATACAAGTTGCAGAAAATTCAAATCTGAAAATTTACTGAGTGTGGCATGAAGGGTCTCTAATTGCATTTATTCCCTGCAGCTTTTCTCCTAAACTGTCATTGCTACATTGCAAAGTGCCTGAGAGGAGTTACCAAAGCTCTGGACAGAATTTTTAAAGCAGGTACCAAGGCCCATTGAAAATGTATGAATGAGATTTTATGCTCAGTTGAGCTCATGTTACATTCTGTAAGGTGAGAATCTTTTTGAGAATTTGTAATGCTGAATCTGAGAAATGTATGAAGTTCAGAGGGCTTTCAGAAAGGATTTTGATTCTCTAATGCCTGGGGTGTGAAGCTACCAAATCTTATTGTAAAACTTGCAATTCTGTCTAAAAGTATCCTCAGTGACTTCACTCAACAGGTCTTACATGGAAAGTTAAGCATGTCTGAATTTGATCTCTTAGATTTTTCTGTTTCTGAAAAAGCTGGTGCCTAACTTATTTTCTTATGACTCCTTCAAAAACTAAAATTAATTAACTGTAGTGATAAACAACCAAAGACATACATTTTCTCAAAGTGTTCTTTCCTAACTGATTTGCCACTGTCCCTTAAATTTTCTGCTGTGAAGATTGTCTTTATAGGTAAATTCAAGTTCATGTAGCTTCAGTGAGATTATTGCACAGTTTGCAGGTAAGGATGGGCTGAAGTCACTTGTGCTGTGGTCCTGGGCTTAAATCATCACCCATATAGTCCAGGTTTAACTCAGAGAATATTAAGCAGTGCACTGCATACCACGTAATCTCCGTAATTATTTTACCTGATCCTTTAGATGACTAAATAATGCAAAAGAGGAAGAATATTGATTGCCACCTCTTTCCACTAATCTCTTGCTCCTTGGCTACTTATTCTTTATAGTATGAAGTGTCTCAATCTGCTGAAAATGACCACCACAGCTTGAATGTAGCAGGTGGGTAAGTAGCTGCTCTGTCAGGTTACAGGGACTTAGAATGATACATAAAACAGCTCTTTCTCCATTCTGTAGTTTGCTAAAATCATAATGAACTCTAGAATCATTCCATCAGTAATTAAGCAAACTTCATGTCAGGCCTTTGGAAAATAAGTGTACTTAAAATATTCCCACCATAATCAAACCATCAGATCTAAAGATTACTTGCTAGTATAATGGATTGCTGATATTAAAAGGAAAAAAACCCCTATTTTTGGCTGATTTGAGTGCAAATTTTTACTTTCCGTGTGCTTCTATTACATACTTCAGGTTTCTAAAGATTTTTCAAACTGCAACTGAGCTTTGCATGGCTAATGTAAAATCCCTGTGATGTTGAAATATGACCAGTTTGGTGCTGCAAACCCTGTAATAGCATCACTATTAGCATCACAAATGCTCTGAAGTAGTGTACATGACAGGTAATAGTGTACTCAAGTAATAGCTAATAGAAATTTTAGGAGAACTTATTCCAGAGAGTGTAGTTTCCCGAGCTGTGGTATCAACCAAGCTGTCTCAGGAGGGTGGTGTAACCATAGGGTTTATTTCTAATAAAAAAAAAGGTTTTGCTCAGGAATAAAATCAAGCCAAAATTTTCAGTGGGATTATCTGACTTCTCATTCAACACCCAACAGAATTGCAGTATCAATTTCCTGTTGGGCTGGGGGAATAAATCAAGATGTTCTTGTGGAAAGCAAACTTTTGATTTGAAAATGAGAAACTACTAAAATTTTAGTTTTACAAAAGTTCTTCCCTCTCCCCAAATTTAGTAAAATGATTTTAACCATTCCTTATCCACACTGTTATTAATATTGGCGTGGGTTCTTTAGAGATCAGAGACAGACTCCATGGTGTCCAGTGGACAGTGAGGATTAAATGCTTTTTTTCTAGCTTAATATCTTTTCCTGATAACTTAGTATCTTTTATGATACAATGCTCAGAAAGCTCAACAAATGTTTTTGCCTAGTCTATGCATGTATGATGCTGATTGATGTGGCTGGGATTTCTTACAGAAGCAGATGTGAGGAATGGGAAACACTGCTGATGAGAAATATTGCCTGAAGGGATGGGATGTACACATTATGAGGATAAAGGAGTGGCTAAGCTGCTTCCTTAAAAGGGAAATTTACCCTAAAGTGATTTTTACAAGCTGTCATCCTGAAAGGAGTCATGCCTTATTTAGGAAATAGAACTTTAAGAGCAAGGAACGTGTAAAGTATACACCTTAGACTTTATGGAGTATTAAAGAAGCTGAAACAGAGCTGAGAGACTGAATGTTGCTTTGAAGAGTCTGGGAGTTGTCTCTGGTGGAAATTTAGTAGGGGCTGAAATAAATCTTTCTTCTGTGAAAATGTGGTGGTACAAATGTGGTGTTATTTAGTTAGCCAGACTCTGAGAATAAGGAAGACTTTTCTCTTTTCCAAGTTGCACGTTGACATGGTGTATGTTTGGGAGTGAGCAATTGCAGTCACGTCATGCTCTGGGTGTAACTTCACTGCACAGTGCAGTGGGAAAGGGTGGTACCTCTATTTTGAAAACCCAGCAAGTAAGAGAACATTTGCGTTGAAAAAAAAAGTGGTTTGTTTTTTTTTTTAAACTGAGAAGCCATATATTGAAGTGTGGAAATATAGTCATTGATTTGTCAGTACACAGTTGGTCTTGTACCTCTGTCTTAATAATTTCATACATGTGCAAGCAATTTAGGCATGTGCCCCTTTTGCATTTGGAGAAGGAGCAGGCAGTGGCGTTGCCATGCATGGACTCCCTCAGTGCCTGCACGAGTGACTGTTCACACAACCACAGGAGCACCAGGGCCATGCTTGCCTGCCTGACTGCTGTGGTGTCTTTAAAGATATGTTAGATTTAGGCTGACTTTCTACAAGGCAGTTCCCAACGTGAATTTCTGATGTTCTTTCAGCTTATTTTGAGGATTTGTTTCCCCCACAACTAGAAGGGTAAAGATATTCTGCAGGACAACTTGCATACGTGTTGAGAGGGAGGAGTTTAGTTTAAGAACACATAAACAACAGAATATTACTGAAGTTAGTTTGGGTTTATAAAAAAAGCAAAATTTGCAGTGCACCCCTCTGATTATTTTGTTATATTAAAATCAACTAATTGATTTATTTTTCTGGTCACAGAAAACTGGCTGGACTTTATTCTTCTCTCTAGCATGGCAGCACAGGTCATATTTTTCTCTTGTTATTTTCGAATTGCTACCCATTTTATGTTATGAGCTTTCAAAAACATGTTGTAGGATAAGCCGTCTATATGAAAACCTCAGCAAGAATCCCACATGCCTATACATGAGTATAAAATACACTGAAAAAAAAGAAAAGTTGTGCTCAAATGATAGTTGTCCCCGAAACAACAGGCAAACCAGCCAGCTGTGAAGGAAACTAACATGATGTACTAAAGCAGAAACACAATATAATGGGGAAATGCGGTTCTTTGTTCAGATCCGTTTCCTATTAACACTTATAATGTTGTGCTTGTGCATGCCATCCCCTGAGGACCACTTGGTCAGCCTTAAATGAATAACAGTGGAATATGTAAAAACTGCTAGATGCATAAAACTTCTGTGCACCCCTAGTCTGCTGTGTGTATGTGTTCCTTTTAAAGGAAATCTGAGCTATTTATTGCATGGAAGTTTGAGTTAAAATGCTGTTGTGTTGCCAGGGGCCAACCACTAGCAGTGATTTTAAAGGGTGAGAGCAGAGGAGATTAGGGCAATTTGAGCATGATACTTAAGGTCTCTCTGGCTATTAGTGAAGGACAAAATGTTTTAGCATTGAGGGAGGGGAAGCAGACTTTGTAATGCCACTCTGGGCTGATAGCAGTGAGAGAGGCTTCTGTGAGGGGCTGCAAGTCTGATGCCCTATTGAAGTCATCAGTTTCTTTGCTCTGTAGGGTACTGGAGCAGATGCTAGTCAGGTTGTGATGGAGGTTCATGGGGAAGGCTGCTGTGAAGCACTTTTTCCTCCTGATTCGAAACTCGAGTGGAAGATTTAAAATAACAGTCCATATGTCTGATCTTGCATCCTCTGTCTAATTTGGGGATAGTTGTTGATGTCAAAGGGGCGAACATTGCTCATTTATAAAAGTGCATTCATTTGAGGGAGAGTGGGCATGCACACAACAAGAAGATAATGTGGATAAATGTAGGAATACCTGTTTTATTGACTGCTTTAGTTGCAGAACTTCCCCCTGGTATAAAGAGATTACCATTTCAGGTATTTAAGCATCTAGCATCCATTAGAAATTTAACACTGTGTACAGTCTCACTGAAAATAATTCTGAAAGAAGTGGAATGTAACAGCCTAAACTGTCATTGACACAGGAGCTGACATTTATATTCTGAAAAATAAGTGAGTTTGTTAACTGATGCATGGGTTGCCAACCTGAGAGGGTGTTCTGGATGTGGATTATCTCCTAAGGCTGCTTGGTGTTGTAAGGACTGTCCCGCTCAGGGCATCACCAGTGCTGCTTGATATAAAGCTGTGGTCTTCCCTTAAGGGCTCTTTGATCAGCACAAGAGGATATGATACCCATGGTTTGAATGTAAACTTATTAAAAGGAGAGTATTTTTCTGTTTGAGCTGTCTGGCTTACTTAAAACAATAATTGCTGGCCTTCCTTCTAGGGAAAAAAATGAGTTTATAATATATTCAAATAATAAAATAACATTTTGCTGTTTAGTTCTCTCCTAAAGGGGGAGAGAAATCTAGGTGTTAAAAATAAAACAAGCCCTTTTAAGTGAAAAAAAATTGGGATCTCAGATTTTTAACAAGCAACAGAAGTGCATTTTGTGTATCAGCTTGTTAACTACCTTATTTATATCAGTCCTAAAAGCACAGCTTCAATGTGGCTGTAATTAAGCAGAATTACTCCCCTAAAACTCTCTCACCACAAGACATTCTCTCAGTGTCTCCCTGTGCAATATTTCTGAACACTCATCATATCCATTTCTCCACCCTGAGGTCTGACTAGTTGAGGCTGATGAAGTCTGAACACAGACTTTGAGGGATTTCTAATGGTATAATCAGGAGGTGGCTGTTGAGCTTCAGAACACGTCGTTTTTAAGGCTTCAGTGTTTGTTTGGAATCCTAAAGGGCACCTTCAGATTCCTACACAATTAGTGAACAGGGCCTCCCAAATCTCTGCTAATACTCTTCTTAGTTGTCTTTTTTTTTTTTTTTTTTAACAAAATTGACAGCATAGTCAAGAACCTGTCAGGTAAGGGAGATAAATACAATGGAAGAGCCAACAGAAGGAGAAGAGAGGACTTGTGTGATAACATATTCTCCCTGGATGTCATAGACCATGTGCAAATAATGAGCACACCGAAAGAAAGGCAGAACCTGGTTAAGTATTGTGTCAGGAGAGCCTGTGATCTCAGGCTATTAAATACTAGGGTGCTCTTTGAGAGCATCATAATTCAAAAGGAAGGTGACAGTGTGGTACCCGTGAGCTGCTGCCTAGGCTGGAAGGGAGGCGGGGACAAGATCAGAGCAGGCTTTGGGATGAAAGGAGGTCATCTCATTTTCATAAGGAAGATCGCTCAAATACCTGCTTTGACCTCTTGTGTTAGAGCATGAATTTCAATGAAGGGATAAATGGTGACATCTCACCCGTTTGCCAGTTTTTGAGGATTGAGCTGTGTTATATTAAATCGTGCTTGGAAATCTCTGGTTAATACATGTAGAGAAACAGCTCTCAGGAACATCTACCTCCCTTCCTTCCTCCTTAAAACAGTAATGAATCCAAATTGCTAATAAAATATAAGAGCTCAAAGATGTTGTACACAGACTGTGTTTCTGGGCTGAGTATTTTTTTAATGTCAGTTTTCCCACAGCTGTTAAAATGTTACAGCCATTAAGGTATCAAAACTGTCTAGCCAAGAAGGGAGACTTTTCTTCCTTTAGGCCCTTGAATTGTTTGAATATTTTGTTTAGAAGGGCTCCATTCTTTGTTTCGTTGTGTGGATAAAGTAAACTTGTAATCTGTACTGTAAATCTCAGTTAAGAGCCATTCATTGAAGAACAAATTATGCCTTCTCCTGGAAGGCTGTTTTTCTAAGAAATATGATTATGTGCCTGCAAATTAACAAAGGCAATTAGCAGATACATGTTGTCCTATATGCATTTTGAAACTCTTTTCCTAAATACTAGGAGAAATTCATTTTAAGATTAGGTTTATAAAAAAAAAAATTTACTGATATTCAGGATTTATTTCTGCTTTGACATGGATTGCCAAGCAAAACCGGGGAGGCTGTGCTATAGTTTGGAATTAGAAAAGGACTTGTTGAAGGGATCAGGAATATCTTGAAGTATATATATTTATTGCAGGAAATTGGGTCCTTTTCTCATGAGCATGGGGAGCAATCAGAGGACCAAGGATATCTTCCCCTCTGCAGCCCCAGACCCCTGTGCTCAGCATCCCAATCCAAGAGCATGTTTTTTCTCAGGGCTACATGCCAGTACTGCTCAGGCTGTGCTAAACCTTTCTTTTTATTACATTTATATGCTGCCTCTTCATCTCCCTCCAATGTGACAGCAATCTACCCACATGCCCTTCCCTACAAAATAGCTTGGCAAAAACTTTTTCCCCAGATCACCCAAATTACTGAGTAGCTTTTTACTCTTTTTGTCTTTGTTCAAAAGAGAACAAAAAAACATTAACAGAGAAAGGAAGGATAGTTTCAAGGTAGTTTAATCTGGACTTTTGCAATGTATTTTCTGAGACTATGTTCATCCTTAGCTTTTTTAACGCAGGGTGCAAGAGGCCCTGTCAGCTGAAAGGGTTATCAGCTAATATCAGCACCATCATTTATGCTCCAGGGGGAGATCCAAACTTCCCTGAACTCAGCAGCTAAACAGGTACCCAAAGGATGAGAAAACCTCCAGGAAAAGTTGGTGTGTTTCTTGAAGTCCTACATAAACTTCAGCAAATATCTTCCCTTTCCCCGTTCCCCCTACTTTCCCCTTTTTCTTCTTTAAATAAAAAATGGTCTGACACTTCCACAAGCATTAGTAAATTTTTCATCATTTGTGGCATTGTTTAGTGACTTAGATGTGAAACTCAGCTCAGTGATTTTTTGAGGAAAGAATGGTGGAAAACTCTGGTTACATCTATGTAAAAAAAAAAAAACCAAACTCGAGAGCAAGATCACAAAACCCATTTTGCTTTAAAATCTTCAAAATGGGTAATTTTTGTAGTCATCCCCCTAAAAATGTGGCACAGTTTTTTAAGCATATTAAATGTGATGTGTTTTAGGCTTTTTTTTGGTGGGGTGGAATTATTGTTTTAAAGTTAATGTAAATAGGAAGAAATCTGTAATGCCAAAGCTATAAATCTTTTGCTTTCATAAAAGTTATGGAATCATTGAGCTATATGGCTGGAGAGGACTTCAAGTGTTCATCCAGTGCTCTGCCCATGGTAGGATTAAGTAACATCTACATCATTTCTGACAGAAATATCTGTAATGTGTTTTTGACAACCTCCAGAAATGCAGAGCACACATCCTATTGCTGTGCTTAACTGTATTCACTTTGAGACAACTTTTTCTTTTAGGCTAACCCAAACCCTCTCTGAAGCAAAAGTAAAAGTTCCTCTTATTTTTTGGTTCTACTTAATATAGATAGAGAGAGAGGTATTATTTCTTTTTTCTGTCTTCAGCAGCTTCTTTCAGTGTATTTGAAAATGCATTACGTCCACTCTCTGCCTTGTCTTCTGGAGACCAACCAGCTTGCTCAGTCTGTCCTTAGTTGTCTTCTAGACTTCAAAGTATTTCTTTAGCTGTCCAAAAGGCTTCTCCTCTGCTTGACCCCCCCCCCCTTTATGTAGGAACAATACTTAAAAGTGGATGTGGTACTTCAAATGGGTCATACTGAAGCAAAGAAATGGATTCATACACCTGTGTTTAAAAATGTCAGTATGAAAAAAAACTAATTCACTTGCTGTGGTGAAGACTAAGAAGTCCAGCAACACTTACAGATGTCTCCCATTTGAAACACAATGTTTGCAACTGAAAAAGCTAGAAATAAATTCTTTCAGCTTATCCAAACTAAGGGAGCTCTCCTCAGCAGCAACAACTTCTTTGTTTTTAATTGCAGACTCCATAGCATCACTAATAAATCATGACAGTGTGACAAATGACCCATCTCAGATGAGGGATCCTGCCTGAAATCCTGTTTGGTTGATGGTGTTGCACCTACCAAGGTTTCCGCTGGAGTGGTTGGTCCAGAGCTCGCTCCAGGGGAAGTGTGCCACCTACTGAATCACCAGCTCTGCTTCCTGAAGCACCCTGGGATTTCCTTGGAGGCCTCCCAAATGCATTTGGCCAAGACCAACCCTGTTTAGCTTATGAGAGCAGACCAGATCACAGCCTGAGGCTGTTATGGCTGCTGGCCATATTACTCATTGGGGATGTTTAGTCATGTATCTCTGTGAAGGGAGACCATATTGCATTAAATGTCTCAAGTTAGTTCTGCATATATTGTTTGTAAATCGCTTTGTGAGCCTTTCTGAGTGGAAAAAGCTGCATATGTATAAAATATTAAGACTTAATGGAGTGTATATAACATGTATGTATAGTTTCAGGTAATTTTTATAATAACCATTCACATATAGCTGTGTCATTGAAAATGTAATAAAGCAAACCAGGAAGGCAGCCTCTCTTAAATTCTGCTGTTCCAGTTCTGAATTACTCTGATTTAACTGTTGAAAGTCTGGAGTTGATATTTAAATACTGCTAAATTTCAGCAACATGGGCTTAAATCTAATAGAACTGAGTACCAGGATAAACACTGTACAGCTAACATTAATTGGAGTACAATTCCACTTGACTGCAGTGGGTCCTTATTGATATTTTATTATTAATAAATTCACAAATGATAGATGTCTCTGAATTGACACACTTCTTTTGCTCATTGTAGGTAACACTCCCCTCCTCCAGTAGGTAGCTTACAGCAGTACTGTACAAGTCTCACAATATTAGAAGTAAAATCTTGAGAGAGTGGATGCTGCTATACTAGATGAGGTATTTGCTCCCTCTCCCAAACTTTTGTAGGGGATAAGAGCTAGGCAAAACAGACATTGGTAGCTGAGCATCCTCACTGTAGGGTGGACTATTACAGTTAGTGTGGTTTCAAAAGTACAGATACACCCCAAAAAACTACAAATTAGCATGCTTTATACCTCTATCCAAATTACTAAACTTGACTTCAATCTTCTTTTTTGTTTTCTTTTAAAGGTACTAGTATATGTACTAGCCCTAGTATATATCTTGTTTTCTATGAATAGTCTCTGGTCCTGGCATTAATACTCCTAATGACTTCCCTGTCTGCAGTCGTTGCCTCATTGTACTCCTGCTTTGAGTTTATACAGCAGGAATTGAAAATAAAAAAGCATTAAAGAACTGCTGGCACCTTGTGGTAAATGTTTGAAAAACATTTTTAGCAACAGTTTAGACTGTAAAACGTGAATTTTGTCAGTCATTAAAACTATTCTGATGGAAAAAGCATCCATATTATTCTATTTACATCCCTTCTAAAGCCCTAAAGTCCATTTTCTGCTTGCTGCCTACAATGCTACCTGGCACATGCTAAAAATAAGGGTTTTTTTAAAGCAGTTTGCAAAGTTACAGTGGGCTTGGCTGCTTCCAAATGAGACAATTTTGTTTTCAAGACTACTGAATGAGAGGCAAGACTACTGAGCCAGAGCAGATTTGTATGCAGGAAAGAAAGCTTAGCTCAATGGAAATATGTTTAGGCAAAGAAGACAACTCAGATGTTTTCTTGTGCTGGTTTTGCTGCTTGTTAACTCAATGCAGAGAGTCAATATGAAGGATGTGACTTGGGTGGTATTTTTAAAAAGCAGGGCTTTCAGCAGAACTAAGTTGGGAGGTTTTGCTCAGGAGAAAGAAGAATCAGACTGCGAGGGGCCTTATTTCAAGGGAAGAGATGGGGTGGAAGGGAGCAGAAGGACTAGGGAGGTCACAAATGCAGCCTAGAGTAGGCCGAGTAAGTGAGAACAGGAAGAATAAAATTGGTATTGTAGACCAGGAGAGCCAACAGATTCGATCAAATATATGTGTGAAAAAGACAAAACAGAAAGCTGTTATATGAAAACATTACTTAGGAACGAGCTGAACTGTGTTTCAGACAGTATATCAGCCTGTCTCTCATCTGTGCTTGTTTCTAAATTCACTAGCACTCTGCACTTTACAGACCTTTTTCTTTCTATAAATTTTTTATAGAAGCCAGGTTAGCTGAAATGAAAAATGGAGTTGTTTTTCTTAGGTGCATGATTTAAAGCTTAGTGAGAAAACTTGGGGAAAATATAATTGGCCTAAACAAAACAAAACTTTGAAGGGCTTCACCAAATGAAATCTAATTTTTATCAATGCCCTATAAAGCATTTTTTAGTGGACTGCTTTCATGGCAAAGTTCAACTTTGTTCCCAGGGTCTCTGACTGTACAACTTTTTACACTTTTTTCTGTCCTTATAAAAGACAGACAAAATGGTTTAAGGAAATATTTTTTAAAATATTCATTATCTGGCAAAGACCAGGCCTGCAGCATTTCAGCCTAAAAAGGGAAAGTTTTGGAAGTTTTTAAAAGTAGCTAAAAATGGGAGATAGAATGAAAATGAAGATACAACTGTCAACATAAGTTTTCATGTCATTCATCCTGCAATACTCTTTTAAGTCAGCTTTATCTTTTTACATACCCACATTTATTATATATGCATAATGCTTTCTGTATGATAATATCTGTTACCTAGGTGTGCATTTGTGAGATATATGTCCCCCACATATGGGTATTATGGGCACAGCAGTGAGGCAGGTGAAATCACAGTGGCCACAACCTCGAATTATTTCTGGTTTTGCTTTGTGGTTACCTGCTTGGCTCCTGATTGACTAAATGCTTGAAGCTGCTTTCGGGTAGCTGCAGCTTGCATTTCTTTTAACCGTACTTGCAAGTATTTAATACCTTTTTGTTTGAGCAGTATGGAAATGCTGACCAGCTAAGGAATATGATTCAACTGAACAGAGATTTTCTGACTTGACTCCAAAATATAGAAGACCAAGAATCTTATGAGCTGTCCTGGGTATAAGTTAGGTGATCGCTGTGGGGGCTGCCCATCTGTATGTCTCTTTAGGCTGTAGACACAGAATAGCCAACAGAGACAATCAAAGCAAAATAAAAACACAGGAAAGTGAAGACATATTAACTGACCAATAAAAATAATAACATTCATGATAATCAAGCAACCAGACTGTAGCTTGTGCTCTGAACCTTGCCAAATTTGGGGCTGCTGGCAAGCCACCAAGAATAGCACATCCAACAGACAAGGGCCCCTCATCTGAGAGAGCCCTGCTGCGGTCCCCAGAGAGCTTTGCCCTATGATCCGACGGCAAGAGCATCCCAGCCAGCCTGAACAAACAGCTTGGGATCGCTGGGAAGGGAGATTCAGCTACACTTCTCTTCTGTGTGAATTGAGATTAAATGAAGGGACTCAGTTGTTATTTAGTAAAAACAGTTTCCTAGGTTACTGTGGAGCAATTTTTACTGTGTTGGTATGATGTAATCAGCTGGTTTAACATTTAAAACTATTAAAATATGTGCGTATAATTTAAAAAAAAAGATGTGCCTAATCACTTTCATTTTACACCCACTTAGCTCAATATTAATTGTTTGCACTGGCTGAGGATTTACAAACAGGCTGAGGAGTGTAATAATCTAGATTTCTACATCTGATGACCTGAAAGTTAGAGGGAGTGAAGAGTTTTGTCAGACTCCTAGATCTTTCCTCCCACACATGCTGGCCACCAGATAAATCATGTGTATGAGTTTATAGTGGAGTCAGTGCTGGATGTTAAGCAACACCCAGAAGTGAAGTTCTTGAAATAATTTCCTGTGAAAGCAACAGTAGACAGATTTGTAATCACAGATCACGACATTAATCAAGTAAACAAACCATCCATTTTCTCCTGTGACATTACTGAAATCCTTTTTAGGAACTCTGAAAATTGTACATAATGATGCTGCCTAATAACAAGTGTAACTGGATCAAAATGGTATAGAGTGCAGGCGCTTCTCAGGTCTGTGGAGCACAGATGTAAAATTTCTCTCTAAAAATTGCTGAGAGCCAGCAGACATCTGAACTACTGCTTAAATAATCTATATTCTATAATGCATATAATTACCTCTATTGCAATTAAAACATTTTTCCTCTTTAAAACTTTACAAGAAGTTGCTTACTGCACTCTGTCAGCTAAGAGAAATTTTGGGCAGGGCTGAGAGTGAACCTGTAAATAAGGGTAAACTTTGTCCTGCACTGTTATTCCCTCTGACAAATTCCCACTCCGTAAAAGCTGCTGACAGCTGCAGAATGCTCAACAGCTACAGCTAATGTGGAGGCGTCTGTCCTAGGAAATAGGGCAGGTAGGTTTCACTCAGTGTGCTTAAAAATGAGGTTTGCTGGCAGGGAGAGAACTGGGTGGTGTTGAAAGAGAAAGTGCCAGGATGGAGGAGGCTGCTTGTGGGGCTACATAATGTCCAGTATAGTCCTGATTTTATTTAGTGTTTTCATTAATGATGGTAATGAAGGTATAACAAATACTGCTGGTGACGCACGGTTTGGGGACATGGGCAATACCAAGACAGACCATGATATCATACAAAAGGAAACAAAAAAGAAAAACCAACCCAAAAAGCCTGGATGAGCTTTGAGGACTGAAGTAATGGCAATGGAATGAAATTCAGTATTAAAAAATGCAAAGCTGTGCCTGGGGGGACTAATAAAAAATTTCTAGAAGCAGAAGAAGAAGGTGTCAGCTCATCATCTGGAAATGTCTATGTAGGAGGAGGGTTCCTGGACTGGGGTAAGTAGTCACGGAGTGGCAGCAAGCTTCTGTTGTGATCTGCTCATTTCCTAGGAACTAGCACTCTTAAATAACACTGCATCAGGAAGATGGCTTTCCAGAGGCATTGGGAAGGATTGGACTGCCATGGTGCATTGATCTGGATGAAGCTACCTTTTAATACTGATGAAAACATGCTAGGGAAAGTGGGGGGAGTTGGTTGCCAAGGGTCTTGAAAGAACGTAACTTCAGGCAGAAAACTTAGCTGATCAAGGGATACAGAGAGAGCTGGCATATTCAGCAGAAAGGGCTGGGAAAAAGGTCCTTGCAGCAGGAATCCGGGCAGATATGAAAGAGGTACAATTACACTGGTAAAAGCCAGAGAAAATGATGTTGCAACCATTGACGTGCAGGGTGGTGAGACATATGTTCCAGTTATGAAGCAATTACAAGAATATATAAGCCCTGAAGTGTTTTCAAGATAAATTCAGGTTGGCATCTCCATGCGGAATAATTAACACACGAAAACTTGAACATAAAGGATGAAGACAGTAGAAAAATTCGAAATCCTAAGAAATTAAATTCATGCTACTTGGAAGGAGGAAAGAAAGGGAATGTTTTTGGCAGACAATAGAGAAAGTAAAGGCTAAGTGTTTGGAAGGTTAAAAACTGAAGGGACAGATCCTGGCTAAGAGGAGAAACTGACTGAAGGGCTGCTTCTCTTGCATCAAAACTATTCAGTTATTATCACAGAAATGCCCACTTATGTTACGTCTTGGGCTGTGAGTGAACTGTACAGGTTCTCAGATGAGTTAGTCATCATTGTTTTAATCTGTTTATCCTGTTTCCATAAGAAATACATTTTTTTCCTCTTTAAACAACTTTAAAGTCTAGTTTGTTTGTTGTTTGTTTTATTTTAAATTGAGCTGTGGATTACTTTTCAACATGGTGCACTTTTTCCAATACAGAATTTACAGAAGTGCCTCATTGAAATGGGCTGCAGTTTCAGAGGACAAGCAGGACCATTTGGGTTTGTACAGCAGCAGGAACAAGCTAGTGTTAGAGAGTATCCAAGCAGAAGACTGTGTAAATCTTGTAGAAACAGTTTGTGTGGAATTGTACTTATCCACTGTGTACTTCAGTGTACATGCATGTGTTGTAGAGAGATATTTTTACTCTGGAGTTTGGGGTTTTTTTATGCAAGAATGGAAAAACTGTGTTTTGATTCCTAGAAACTGATGTTGAAAGTAAAGCAGCATCCTGCACCACAGAATGTGAAAGTGAAGTTAGAAACTATTTCTCTTTCATTTATCAGCAGAGTAAAACTACTGGTGTAACTCTGTTGTCAGTAAAATGCAGATGCTTTCCTTTCAGAGTCCTGAGTGTCCGTGAGAGATCTGTTTGGTTTTAATATGTTTGGACTTACAGATAGCCATACTTTTCCAGAAGAAAAGCATTGGAAGACTAAACAGTATGTAAAGCCTAAAACCATAAGTGGGTACAGATGGACCTCACTTAATTTCAGAAAGGATCTATCAGATAATGAATCTGTGGCTGGAGAAGTTACTATGAAAGAAATTGAAATGGGATTTCCTGGTTAACTCCTGTTACAAAAAAGACCCAGGCAAAAACCCAACCAAAAACCCCAAACAAACAACAACAACAACCCCCCACATCAGTTATTCCCTTTTAAAATGTCTACTCATATAATATGTTTATGTTATCAACTACAGAGTTTTAATTCTTATGGCTGACTTGTTACATTGGAAACTTTATATTTCAATGACAGTCACTGCAAATAGGGAATTGCAGGCTGGCCCTTAGTTGTGGCTGTATCTCAGTCTCTGTGCTGCAGACTTCTGTGGTTTTTAAGAAGCATTAAATATTCTAATTTGTACTAAAACAAGCTGAAGTTTAGGTGTCAAGATGCTGGATTTAAATTGAATTCAGATTTTTGGATAAGGCCAAGTTAAAAATGGTACCTCTTGGATCGTGAATTTTCATCATCCTGATAGTGATTGAATGGTGTAAACCCTGTGTGTGAGGATGAGCCAGGATCAACAGAATTACTTGGCTACTTGTAATTCATGGAACTCCAGAGATTAAGTCAGTTTGTTCAGCAAGAGTCCAGAAAAGATTTCCTAGTGGACGGTTATAGCTGTTCATTTTCAAGGAGGAAATATTGTACTATCAGCTGGATTGCTAACAAAAGAGGGCGTATCTATAAAAACAAGTTATCTTGTGTATGTTTTTATCAGATAGCACTATAAATTTGTCTTGCTGTAATGAGGTTGATCTTAGTCTGAGCACTCTCCTTTTCCAGTTGGAACTGAGTTCCAAATACTTGCCTACTAAAAAAAAAAAGAAAAGTTTCATTAGAATATTATTTATTGTTATCATACTAAAAAATAAAGATGAGGGCTAACAAAAATGCATGAAGACGACAGTTTAGGGGAAGAATAAAATTTGGTTCAGTGCTAAAATTTGTTTTAGGGCTGTACTATTTATTTGTCAGTGCTTACTGTACTGCACTTCAAAGCACATATGTTTAATTACAGCATATAAGTTTGCTCTTTTAATCCATATTTTGCTATTTTAGCTTACTTTTCTGTCTGCTTGAAGTACAATGAGAAAAGAGCATCAAAACCAGATCCTTTTTTCTATTAGGAGATGTGAAATGCAGCTGTATGTATAAAGGTTTTACTATGTCCAGGATCAAGCCTGTAGAGTTTTGACTAAGGATTAAGATATCTTAGATCTAGGGTCAAAATATTTAGTGTAGATGTGTGTCAAAGCTTCTTCATGCAATTCTACAAAGAGCAGAGGCTCCACATTTTAACCAGCACATTCGAATTATCTGTTAGAATACGTAGAAATCACAGTGGAGGAAGGGGACCTCCTATTCATTATGCATGAACATTAAAGATTACACGATGGTTTTTACCTAATTGCAGCTGTTTGCTTCTGTCCACCCCCCCTCTGCACTCTTGTGCCATTTGTTGGCTGGCTGTGATCTCTCATCTTGGGGGTAATTGCACCACATGATTTTCTGTGGCTGGCCTGGAAGTTGCTTTGGGATCTTTGACAGTGAAAGGTTCTACTGAAATGTAAATCATTATTTATTATTTTACATAAATCTCTACATTATTTGTCTTATGCATTTGTGGTTTGTAGCCCTAATAAAAAAGGAGGCCACTTGGACTGGATGACTCAGTGATATGTAACTGGATACAAAGCTCTTCACTTCCAGGTCAGCCACTTGCCACTGGCCCACAATTATTTGGCAAGTATATAGTAAGTAGGCAATTCTATCTCCTAGTAGTTGAGTGTTCCCAGAACAAAAACTCCATGATCCCAAGTGGCTTTAATGTGCTTTGGACTGTTACTGAGGAAGTGTTTCTTATCTTGAGATCATTCTTGAAGATCTGGGTTAAGATTCATTGCCAAAATATTTTGGGGAAGTTCTACTGGCCATCATGCCCATTGCACATTTCTGTCTCTAGAGAAGTGAGACCCAAATTTTGGCAGTTTTTCTTCCTTAAATATTTTCAGTGAGGTGTTTCTAATGTAGCAGCACGTGTGAGCATGTGTGTGAGAGTGGGAAATCTCTGTTCCAGGTTTCATTTAGACTTTGTCCAATCCAGTATCTTAGAGTACTTAGGTTCAAGAAATCTGGGGTAGTTCTCACAAAGGATATTGCCAGATATTTTATTTCATTACAGTTTGAAGAGTTCATAGGAAAACCTTTGATACAACTCAATGCTGAGCACTTTGATCTGAGTCTTTTTAAACAAATAATGTCTTTTGCCAAAGCACCAAAGTGACTTGGGAACATGTGCCCCATTTTCTTATGAGCAACTTGAAGAATCCACTCTTAATACTGCCCCCTTTAGTTTCTGCTGAAATTGTGGATATTTACATTCTTATGTCCTTGCTAGTGACAGCTAGCCTGCTCAGCCAGCCTCCCTGAGCAGACAGTCCCTCTGTCCACTACAAAAACATGGGACACCCAAGTTGAACTGAATGCTGAATACCACCACATGGGTTTGCAGTGGTCTGTAACTGAAAAGGTTCACTGGAAGCAATTTGCAAAGAAATCCTTAGGAAACCACCTGGATGGTTATTTTAAATTAAAAAAGGAAGAGATGCCACTTTAAAAAAATAATTTTTAATACTAGGTTTAAGGTTCCATACATGTGATAGTCATTAAGGCTTATTTAACCCTGAAATTATCTGGCCTCTTTAATTCCACAGGGACTGTAAGGCTCTTGGGTTAGAAATGAAAAATAATGTCAGAATGAAAATGAGACTTTCCTGAGTGCAGGACCATTATTACAGAATATTTTCTTAATCAAGCCTCTTTAAGAGCCAAGTAGTGGAGAAAAAAATTAATCAGGGTATACTGCTTTCATCCACAGGGTCTTTGCTGATGCCTTGGACCACTGATTGACACAGGCAAAAAGTCAGTCCCAAGGGTTGGATGTGACACACTCACCTAAAATGTGTGTAGCACTGGTAATTTGTGCATCCACAATCTCAACTGCAGTACACCCAGTTCCTTGTTACAATACACAATCAGCATTTGGGATAGTCCCAGTGCACTCTGACGTTCGGGCTCTTGAATTCAGAGCTTTCTAGTTGCTGAGACTGGAAACTTTCAGCAGAAGGAGTGATTTTTGTCAAGTTTCAGTTACACCAAACATCTGTGGTGTGCCCCACCACCCTTTCCCTAAGGATGAAACATTCTGCAGGGAGGGTGTTGCAAGAATTCCTGAACTAGACAGCTAAGCTGGAGTCATAACTGTCCTGGCCAGGGCCCTAGCTTGAAGAAGGCTCCCATTAGAATTAAAACATCCCATAACTCTCATCACAACAGCCCTATTCTTGAGTGTGGCTGAACATGGAAATTTAAGGCTGGGATTGGAGTGGGGGGAGCATGAAGAGACAGACAAGTAAACAGATAAAGAGGGAGCTCTTGCATGCAAGTGGAATTTCCTCTGAGCACAGGACATTCTTTATCATTAACTGGTCTGTCACAGGAAGGAAAAGGGGAAAACTGTGTTTCCTGTTAGGGGGAAGAAAAAGTCAATAGGCTTTGGAAATACCTGCCTGGAAAGAACTTTTTGTTTTCCTATCAGCAAGAACAAATAAGTTTTTAACTCCTTTGGAGCATGATGTCTGTTGTAAAACAGCTTACTTCTTGAAATAGAATTTCAGTGTAAACACGTAATTTAGAAATGTTCAGCAGTTCAGACTGCTTTCATCTTTCTTGATCATTTCAAAAAATGCTCTTACTCTTGGAAATATCTTCTGTAAGTCAAACACTGTTTTGAAAGCAGTTTAATTCTTCTGAGTTTGTGTCTATGAAGGTCAGAATAATTAAAAGGGTGATTTACCATACACACACAGTGTGGTATTTTGGTTAAGATGCTCACAGATCGGCAATGGATCTGCTGTTGCTTCAGGTGAACAGAATTTTCTTTTGGAAAGAGCACAGTTGCCAGGCAAGTGCTTGGAGTCTCAGGAGGACAATGAACTACCCTGCAGCTTCTGCATCATCTCTTTGGTTACGTTTTGGTCTGAATGCCTACAGTGGTGAAAGTGTGGGTTTTTCAGAAGAGTGAGAAGAAGCCCAAAGACTGCAGGAATGGGTGTATATGCACAAGCAGCCCCATGGTAACCCGTGTTCCTCAGGGTAATCCTTTTTTCTCTTTGGCAGCATCCTTCCTTCCAAAGCTGGACCTGGGGATTTAAAGTTGTGCCTCATTTGTAGTCACATTCCCATGTTCTGAGACAGGGATCTGTCCTGGGCCCATGACAAAGTTTATAGCAATGTCAGTGGCATAACTGGATGAGCAGAAGCTATTTAATCTAGCAGAGCAAATGTAAGAAGACAAAATAAAAAGAAGGAAGGAGAGAAGATGACCTCTTAAGACATGCACAGAAAAAGGGTTGGAAGTTGCATTTTTTTAAACGGAGAGAGAGAAGTGGACTAAGCTTAAAAAGAAACTATCAGCAAGGCTGGAATTAAAAGAGGGCTTTAGGAATGATCTAACTTTTATTTTATTACACGACAGAAGACAAAAAATCAATAGCTGGTAATTCAGACATAAATGAGTTATACAGGCCATTGACACAATGGACCAAACTTTATAACAACCACATCTGATGCTGTCAAGCCACAGGCTTCAGTGGCGCCAGGAATAATTATGGCTGATCACCTCTAATTCAGAGCTGCCTTGCTTGATAAAGGTGTCACTCTGAGTGGCTGCAGCATCAATATCAATTGAGGATGTCATCCAGCAGGTCAGGCTGCTGTGGAGAACCATGTTTTTTTTTAATCAAACAGGATAAACCCTTGGTTTTCTCCTCCTCTCATTCTGTCTGTAAAAATTGTGTATATCTTAAACAAAAAATCATTTGAATTCATGACTGAAACTACTTGAACTCAAAGACCAAACCATGACAGAAGCTGCTAGTGTCAATCCATAGAAATACATTCTAAAGATTATTTAAAAGTAGAAGCATATCATCAGGAGGAGACTTTGGTACTTTACATTATTCTCTGTTGCATTTCTGCTGTGATCAATTAATGAACTTACCCCAAAAAAACCCCAGTGTGGTAAAATGCTGCTAGGCAATAGAAATTGATTTTCCATAAACTCACATAATCATAAAGAAGAAAAGAAAGTACATTGACTTTGCTCTTTTCATACTGTTTTCTGAATTTGTGGGGCATAGGTACATCCATTGAGTGTTGGAAAAGTGAGTTTCACTCTGAGGGGGAGTGGCTTTGTGAAATAGTTCTTGGTCTATAAAGAAAATAGTCACTTTTAAATACCTCTCCAGTGTTTCACATGCCATTCATACTTACATCTGCAGTTTGATGTTGAAACTATTAGTCTTTGGATTGTTTAGGGATGCAGTATGTGCTTAGACATTTTCGATTACTATTATTATTATTATTATTACTACTGCTAGTACTACTACCACCACCACTACTACTTAGGTTTTGCATTCTGTTGTGGACCAACTGCTTGGTACTGCATTGACTACAATCAATTGTGAGTGATGAACAGTGAGAAAGCCCTCTGGGGGGGAGGACACGAGAGGTATTTCAGCCTCGGCCACTGCAGCATTTACCATCAGGACGACTTCAGTGAGGCAGAGCACTTTGCACCACAATAGCTTATCCTTGCACAGGTGCAAGTTTATTATAAGTTCCGTTTAGAAACGTTCTCTATCCTTAAAAAAAGTCAGACTTGGGAGAGAAACACCAGAAAGGCAGTAAGAGCAGCACAGCAGTGAGTTAGTTATAAGCTTGCCGTGCTGTATGGCTTGTGGCTTTCCTGGTACTTTTTAAGTTGTGGAGAAAGAAGGTGCCTTGCACCTGCGTGTTTGCATACGGTGCAAGAAACAGCCCCGGCGTTTTCCTTCAAACACGTGGGGCTCGATTCCAGCTGTGCAGTGCTGAGGCGGAGAAATCCCAGTCTAAGGCACATCCTGCAAAGCAGCGCTCTCCATCCTCCCCAGACCCCCGCACAAACGCCGCTCCCCGGCTTCTCCGCTGCCCTCCTCATCTCCGGCTCCATCTCCTGCTTTTCCAGGGGCCGGATGTCCCGAAGCGCGGACCACGGGGCCCGGAGCCACGCAGTGTGTGCTGGTGATCCCCGGTCAATCGTGTCAGCCCCGTCCCTGGTCCCAGGGTTTTCCTGCGCTCCGGCAGGCAGCTGCGCAGGCCCTTCAGAGGCAGCACTGTTTCTTTCTCTGTTTACTCGTTTCCAATGGCAATTGCACCACCGAGTCTCAGTACGTCTGGAACTTGGCCTGGGGCTGTTTTGGTTACATTGAAGTTTTTGCTTCAGCGCTGCCAGATTTAAATGGTGACTTCACCAGCACTGAGCTAAAAAGGAGAAAAGGGGAGGAGGGAGGTAGTTCAGCGAGCGGGAGTGAGGGAGAGGGCCAGGGCATTACATCATCGCTTGGACGGGAATCAAATGGGAAGGATATGACTCACTCGGGCTAGTTAAGCTTTGGCTCAAGTTCTACATACACTCATTCCAGGGCTCTCATGTTCTGCACCTCAGCAGGGAATTCAGGCTCAGTGATGTCCATGAGGTTTGTTTTTAATTTTCTTTTCCTTTTCTGATTTCTATATAGTTTCTCCCCCCCCTCCTCTCCTTCCTCCTCCTCTCCTCCTCCCCTCCCGAGTACCCCTTTCCCACTCTTTTCCACTTCTACAGAGTTTGTTTTCTTGTGCGTGTAACCTCAGCTCTTAGGAGCAGAAGCTGTTTTTTCGACCAAACCAAACCCAAACAAGGAGCACAGCAAAGTTGAGAGAAGTTTGGTAGTTTGTTGTGGTTTGGTGTCCCCCACTCCCCCCTCCCCATCATTATGTTGTTCCTAATCGGAGGAGACAGGGAGAGAGTTAAAATGCAGGAACCAATCGCTTGGACGGTGATGTAATGCTGGAACTGCAGGGTTGTTAAGTAATGTGAGAGGAAGGGGGTCAGGGTTGCAAAGCATTTACCTGCTGTCAAGGGGCTTTAAGTTTATTATCAATTGCAGTGACTGTAACTGGCTTCAGACTGCATTCTCTAATTATTCACAGACTCCCCTTTTTTATCTTTTATTATTAAAAGTAAAACTATATTACGGTATTTTAAAAAATGTGATATTATCACAGCTGCGAATTATTTTCCACTGGGGTTTTTGGATATTTTTTAAATGGCTTGAAACTGGATGTCTCTTTCACAAAAAGCCCGGAGAGAGCAAAAAGAAAAGAGAAAGGCAAAAAGGGGTGGTTCTTCGAGCGTGGCTGGTGAATTTGAAACTGTAAGAAGAAAGCAGTTCAGCTTCTGCCTAACAGAGAGAGTAAAAGCTTCTACTGTTGGAAATCCGCTGTAGAAAATAAAGGAGTTCAGGGAAGCAGTTTGCAGAGCTCATCCCAGAGAGCCTCAGCTTTTCATCTCCAACACTTGTCAGCAGTGTTCTGATCCTCAGCTCACCCCGTGGCTCGTGGCTGTCTTGCCATTGCTGGGACCGCCGAGCTCCCGACTCTGCACAGCAGATCCCCTCCTGTCACGGTTCTGCTCTCTAGGACTACCTGGGACTTGGAGCACCTGCCTACATGGCTTTCCTTTGCAGGATAGAGCACTGTGCTTGTCTTATTAAGTCTGTCTGTCTCCCTATAGACCTTATAGCCTTTTTTCCATGTAGCTAACAGTCTCTAGGTCTGGTGTGGAGGGAGAAAAGGTACCTCTTCCCCGAGTTCACTTTGAGTACATCACCCTTAGGGTGAACCACGGAGTTTAACTCTAAGCCCGTGTTCAGGCATTGCTTGTGTTTAGATGTGGGATGAACGTGAGATATCAGGTGTGTGTTGGTGTCCTGAGCACACCAGTTGTGCTCGGGGGAGCTCTGCATCAGGTTTCTGTGTCAAGAGCTGTCTGCTCTTAAGGTATGACTCTCAGAATTACCCGTTTCAAAGGGAATTTCTGTCTTTCAGGGAAGCACTGTATTGGTATCCACTGGACCACAGTGGACCACAGATTTGCTTTGCTAACTAAAGATAGCCTTAAACATGCTCCTAAAGGTTTGGTGATTTTTTTTTTTTTTTTTTAACAACCTGTATTGGGGACTGACTGAGCGAAATAACAAACGTTCTGCGGTGGTGGCAAAACCTCTCCATCTCTTTCTGAACAAGACAAGAGCCAGCTTCTGCCTTCCCTTCCCTCTGGTAGCCCTCTGCAAAGCCATCTTATGTCAACCTGTGCTTTAGTCACAGGTTTTCCCTACGTGCCCTGATTTTCAAGCTCCTCAGTCAAGTGCTGAAGCACAAACAGTTGCTCATGTGCCAAGGTTTTATCATTGGAGAGCCTAACGTAAGGCCGCACCCGGCCCTGGCCCGCGTTGCAGTGCAGATATACCATATGGATTGGATTGCGCAGTGCTCTGTTGAGGATGTGTGGGTTGTGGAGGGAGCTGTGCTGCTGCAGGAGTTCCCGTAGGATTTCTGACTCATACTTTCTCCTAGAAATGTTGGGAAGTGCAGCTCCACGGACCATCAGAATAAAGCATGGTAGATTCTTCCCTTTCCCTGCCCGCTTTAGATGGTGTGATGGATTTGTCTTCACTCTTTCTCTTCCTGCCTTTTCTGGCTGGAGACTTTGTTCAGGAAAAGTCCATCAGTGTTTTCCTAGGATAGTGTCTAGCCATGCTGGCAAGATGCTGGGCAGAGGATAACAGACTGTCACACTCCGTCTTTGCCTGTGCAGGAATGCATCCCTGCTATTTCTTTTATGAAAACACTTGTAAAATACGCTGTGCAGTGTGGCCTGAAAGTCTTTGGGTATCAGATTGCATTCCACAGGGGATCAGAGTCCCACTTGTCTGGTACTAGCTATTAACATTTCACCTGTCTGGAAAGGCAGCAAAGGAGAACATCTTGGTGCTCTAGACAGTGTGGACTGACTGTCTTGACCCTGCCTTGTACTCACAACTTTCACAAATTATCCACCCTGCTGATTCATGCTTAGTGAAGTTAGATAGAAGGTGTAAAAATGTAAATCCTTCTTGCCTTTCACAAGTACACTGCAACTCGAAGTTACAATTTACTGCTGCTGCTTCACTGATTTCAACACAGCACCACAGGAAAAACAGTGTTAAAGGCTTCTTTCAAATAGCTGCAGTTCTGAATCCCATATGCATGCAGACACAGGTGTGTGTATGTATGTATATTTATTGGTTGTTGAACCAACAAAACATATAATTAATGAAGTATAACTGTCCAGATGAGAGTCAGACAGCTCTGGTTGTGTTTGAGAGGTACTTTTGAAATGCATGTTCTTGGACAACGAAAAAAGGAAAGTAGCTGCCCATTTTGGATTCTTCTGGTGCTAGTTGCTGGGAGCCAATGCGCAGGTTTGCCAGTGGACTTGTAGCTTTGTGGTCAGAGGTCAACAGCCCTGACAGTCAAATTCCACATGTTTGAAGTTGGATCTTCTGGCAAGAGGATTTTCTTACTGAAGGATGATATCTTTAGGGACCTAATTTTTAAACAGCAGCCAAGAGTAATGTTAACAGTCCTCTGAAAATGAGCATCAGAAGATATATTCAGAAGCACATGTAACCTGTCAAACAAACCAGAGGCCAAACACACCAGACCTTGGGAGTGATTTTTGCACTGGAGAGCCGACTGTGCATGGTCGGCCTGTGAAGAAAGGCAGTCTGCTCCGAGCAGAGCCTGGCTGGACGAGTCCCAGTAAATTTTCCCCACCAAGATCCCAAGTAACATTTCCACCTGCATTGCTGAATGTGTGCATTGGCAGCATATCCGCTCTATAAGATGTGTGATTTTAAGCCATAATTGGTGCTCCTTAGCTGGTCTCTGCATGCACAAAAGAATTGGCTCTGTAGTTGCAGTACAAAAGCAAGAAGTAAATATCAGACAGCTTGTTTTTATTTCTCTGAATGTGATCCCTCTACTCCTGTATTCCTCAGTTTTCCTAGCACTACAGTGAGGCTACTTCCCTTAAACATTTTTGGAAGACTTGGTTGATGTTTGTGAAGCCCAATGAAATTTTCAGGGCTGGCATCATGAATGCTGGGGTCAGAGCAGGTCAGGTGTTGGACAGAGGTGGTGGCAGGGCTGGCCTCACATCAAGTTTTGGACAGAGGGGCAGGAAGACCAAGTTGTTTCCTGCACTTGGGTGAGGGTGCTGGGCAAAGCGGCCTCCTGTGCCCTTCCCCGTCTCTCTGTTCTCTCACCTTCCCACCCTTCTTTTGTTTGTCCTGCACATGCCTGGGCCATGTTCAGCCCAAACTGTTGAGATCAGCTTTGCTGAAAATTACACTTCAGATCAAAATGTGAGTTAGGTTCCTCCAGTGTGAAGTGAATGCTGCGTCTTTCTCTGCAGCTACAGATAAACCAGATAGGAAGGTAATTACATCTCATTCCTATCTGACTCTCTTATTTGCCATAATCTCTTTTAATCCCTTTGATACTCATCATAATAATGTTAATCTTAATGAACTCATTTGGTATTAATGCGGATGTGATTTGTAAGTTCACAGCAGGCTTGCCATCCTTGTTTAGTGTTCATTAATATCCACTTAACTCTGTTTATGCTCTCTTTCTCCTGCAAATGGACTTGCGTATCTTTGTCTTCCACCTAGATGATGTGGCAATTCCCATAGTGGAACTCTCTTTCCACACTCAGGTTTGTAGTTCCTTTCTATTCTTCTTCCTACTTACAAGATCCCAGAGGAAAGAGCTGTTGGAAAGACTGCATCCATCTACTCGTGGCTTTCTGTACCCTGTTGCTTAGTCATTTCTTCCACTTTCGACATCAAAACTGAAGGAACCCTTATCCTCTTGTTTCTCATTCATGTGGCATTTCTTCTTAGATTGCTTCAGAGATATTACCTTACTATAGCCCTTGTTTTATTGTCTCAGAGGGTGAACAAGTAAGAGACACAACCCCTAATCTTGGCGAAGAGACAAATTATTTGTTGCTTACTACCGTACTCTCCCTGGGCGCTCTGTGTGTGGGTGGGGTACCTTGCCCAAACAGTTTCCAGTGTGACCAGCCAATTTTAGTGAGTGAGGACTACATTTGGATGTTGAGCCTGATCCAAAGCTTATTGCAGTGAATGGGAGTGCTGCGTTGATGGGCTCTGGGTAAAATCTGTGGAACTATCCTCTTTTCAGTCCTTTGAGCACCCATATATTTTTCAACATCTCTAGAGCTTTGGAATGTGCCCTCTTGAAAAACTACTTGTTCAGCCACAGTGATCCCAGAGACTGATGAACCTTGGATCTCTATTAATGTGTGATTTCCTCTCTACGTGGGTGCCTCTGTTTGTTTTTAAACGTGGCATGGAATTTCTGTGTTGTGGTGCTTTTTCCCTCTCCAGTTGCTCCAAACACATTTTAAAGCCTTGATTGTCAAATAGCATGAATTATTTTTCAGTCCCAGTGACACACATTTTGCTTTTTAGGGCTTTTGAATCCTGACAGAGCCAGGAAAGTATCATTTACTTAACAGAACACTGTTTATTCCATCCCCACTTCCATTCTTTATTTTATGTCCTGATGTTTCCTTGTAGCATCAACTTCCAGTGTTAAAATAAGTATCTATTGAAAACAAACAACTTTTAATTTACTGAAAGATTTCTGCACATTATGATAAAACTTGCCATTTTCTTGTCGTCTCTCAGATCAGCACAAGCTGTATTTCTGTGATGGTCTCTATTTTAACATCATATCTTTCATTTGAGAGCGCTGCAAGATGTTTTGAAAATTGCAACCATTAGTCAAACATATTAAAGCTCTTTATTCATATGAGTACAAGATGTATTCATGTAAATAACAAGATGGAGAGTTTTACTGCAGATATCTGCAACTTTTGTGCTGCTCCATAACCACGAAGTATGTGGACAGTGCACTTCAGATGGGCGCTGTTTTCTACAGATCAATTAGTCTGTGCCCATTAGCAGCACCAAAATAATAATTATAATAATAAAAGTTCATTATCACAAGTCCTGTCAAAAATAATATCAGTTGAATGTTTTATCACACTGGAAAAGCCCTTCAGCACCAATAATTTCATGTGTCAGATTTAACATGAGCTAGTTTTTTCCAAATGAAATCTTATAAACCAGAACAGAAAAAATGTACTAGACCAGATTCTTCCTTGACCGCAGTTTAAGGCCACTCAGTATCATGTCAGAAAAGTTCCAGTATTGTGTTCTTTGTTATCCTTTTGTTTCCAGGTCAAAATGAACTTTTCTTTCACTGCAGCTAAGCATCTGAGCTGTATTTCTCTTGTATCACAGGACTGCAGGAATCCTCATTGCTCTGAATACTTCTCAGCTTTCTGATGTACTTCGAGTAAGTGGGTTGCTTTAGAAAATTAATGTAGAAATAAGATTGGCTGAAAAATCAAAATAAACACTAAATTAAGGATCAGTTTACAGTTTGCCTGAACCGCCAGATTCCTTGCCACTGGAATCTAGTCTGAAAGAGGGATGTGTTGCACAAAGTGCAGATTGGTACAGAAATTTCTGTATGTGTGGATCTGTATGTGTATATAGAGGAGTGTGTCTGAGTGTGTGTCTGTGCCCATCTTTGAGACTGCAAGGCAAAATTAACTTCTGTTATTTCTAAGCAATATTCATGCTAGAAAGAATGTATCACATGAATAAGATTTCAAGTTGCATGGCTTAAGGTGGTGATATTGGTATATAAATTTGATGAATGGTTTCTTTCTCTTTGAAATTGACACTCTATTAGCACCCCTCAGCTCTACCTCACATTTCAAGTTTTTCTTAAAAATGATAAATCAAATTTTGGACAAAAAATTTAAACAGGTAAAGGGGGACATTGCTGTGCATCGCTAAGTGTTTGGTGTAGCTTTTTACTTGCTAATCTTGAGCAGTATGGAAATTTTTCCAGCTACCACAATTCAGTAGATATTCTAGTATGTTGATTGAACAAACAATATGTAGCAGATTCCCCTTTAGCAATTAATTAAGCCTTTTTTTTTCATTCAGTTTAAACTATTTTGGTAAGATTTGTAGTGCCCTATAAAAAAACTGCAGTACATCAGGAAAAGTACAAAACCTTACTAGCAACATTTATAAAAATATGCAAAAATAAATGAATGTTACAGGAAAAAAATGAGTATAGAGGTAGTTGGAAAAGCATGGATTTACAAAGGTCTTAGAAAAGTGAAATTTGGCTGATTTAAAAGTTTCCAGTGAGGTTCAGTAATTGTTAAAGTTTGGGCTTTTGACAGCAATTTTTTCAAGGGAAATTGGGAATTGTTTTTGCTGAGAAATATCTTTTTTGTTACTTAAGGAAAGTCCTGAAAAAGAGTAAGTTTCTGACTTGCTATACACTGAATGACAATTAATCTTTGTACATTTTACTTTCTGTTTGATATTCAGTGTCTCTTGTAAATGGTTCTGTTACAGCTGATTTGTTTCTGTGGGCAAATACCCAGAAAATGTGAAGAGTAGCAAATGATAAAACAGGCAATAATACTCTGGCACCCGCATGTATTACATTCCAGACTTTTAAACTTTGGTCTCACCTGGTCTTGCCCGGCACAAGTTCTTGACTGGTAGCACAGCCAGCTGCAAATCTAATACCTCCTTCTTTTCCTCCCTTAATAGACAGTTCTTTATCTCAGGGAGACTTGTTTTAAAGATGCACTGCTCCAATAACAGGATGTTGGATTGAGCTGGATGTAGGAAGGGTCTGTTGCTTCGCCATGTAGCACTGAGCACAGGAGTGCTGAATTTCAGCAGCACATCTGCACTGGCACATGTCTCTTGCGCAAGGTAATTATCAAATAGGACAAACCTTAGATATAATAGTTAACTGATTGACTCAGGGTCAGATATTTGGGTTCACCCAAACAATCCCCAGAGGACTCAGAAAGATCTCAGTTGTGGGAAGAATACAGAATTTCTGCTCCTAGCCCAAGTCTTGGGCAGTTTGGGATGAAATCTGTTTCAACTGCTGAGTAACTCCAGGCAAACGGGCACTCCAAAAAGGCACACATGTTCTTGGGTGAGCCTACAGTGAATTATGGCACTGCAGCAGAGGAACTGGGTGAGTTACATGGAGGACAGATGGCGTTATGGTCGTCTTTCCTAGGCTGAAGGGAGAGAGCAGCCAGAGAAGCAGAGAGCAAGGGAACTTGGTTTATTTAGCCTGAAGAGATGACCAGCAGCCTTTAGCTATTTACAGAGTAGTTGCAGAGGAGACAGGGTCTGCCCCACTTTGCAGCGTGAAGACGGAAAACAAGAGGCACAAATCTCAGAGAGAGAATTTTCCATAAGGAAAGAAAGAAAGGCTCTTACAAGAGGACTGTGTCAAGGCACAGCAACTGGCTAAAGTCAGTCTTCACTGCTGTAGATTTTCACACTTTGTCTAAAAAAGGCTTCCAGCAGCCTGTTCTGATACTGCATTTAGTCCTGGCTGGAGCAGGTGGTTGTACAAGGTGACCCTCAGAGGTGCCTTCTGACTGAAACTATTCTTTGGACCTGCACTGGGCAATGATGGCAGCACTGTCTGTCTGTACAGGGGGTGGAAGCAGGAAGAATTTTGATGAAGAAAAAGCAGTAAGAAAAGCAAAAGGTGAGATAAGAACATAATGTCATCTAAAGCATATCCTGTGACTGCTTGTGTCCACCTTGACTTGAGAAATAAAGAATGTATGCACCTCATGTAAGAGCTCTAACTGTGGACTCCAAATTGCTGCTGCTGGAGAGAACAGGAATTATGCTTCAAGGTGCTTAATTTCCTAGCTTTCCCATCAAGCTGTGTATGCCGGGCACCTAAGTTTTAGTAGATGCCTGCTAAACATGCAAGGATAAAACAGTAATCATGAAAACCAGCCATTTTTTGGCTGAAATGTGAGCCAAAATGCAGCTAAATATATTTTCGTTTTATAAACAGCTGAACAGGTCTCGTTCCCTCCTTGACTAAGTATCTGTAGTTTTTGCTTATAGTTGAGAATTGCAAGAGAATTCTAAAATCCTATGAGAAAATCCATCTCTCATGTATTTCCAAACCAGTCAGCTGTTCAACGTACCCTTCACCCCCGCCACCCATTTTCTTTTTTACAAAAGTAAGGGAATTAAACCATAACAAATAAATCTTCCAAGCCCCCACGGTAATTTTCAGCATGTTTTGCAAAACTAGGAGACAAGCTTTGTCCATAACCATGTGAAGGATCCATTTGCTAATATCCCTGCAAGCTCAAAGGTATGTTTTACAGGAACTTAGCTAGCAAAAGCTGTTCCCACTATAAAAGTAATGGCACATTAATGCCTTTTTGCAGTGAACTCCCTGTATACCTTGTCGTGCATTCATGTTTGTCCATTAACTAATGACTATCCAATATGCTGTCACTGCTATCACATGTAAAATCATGTGTGCTCAGTTATTTTATTATTGCAAAATTAATAATTTATTACAGAATATAACATAAAGACTGAAGATCAGTCAGTATATGACTTTTCACTGGTAAAAGCCTGTGCAGTGATGCTGACTCAACCTTATATTTGTTTTGAGCTAACAGGCTCAGAGAAAGATGTCGTTCATATTTATGAAGTTTCCAAAAGTGCAGTCTTAGAGTGTACAGCCCTGCTCACTACAATGCTGGCATCTTCTTTGCTGTCATGCATTCACCTTGTTTGCAGACTCTTTCCTTGTAACCAAGACAAGCTTTGTCCTTTTAAAGTGCTGTGCCTGATGCTTCGGTAAATGTCAAAGATGATTTTGCACCGCTGCTGGATGCAGAGCAAATCACGGAATCTGGACGTGTGGTAAAAACTTCCTGGCTGGAAGAGCTAATCCCCTTGGAAAACAAAACAAAAAGTCCCATACTTTCCTGTAGAATATCGTATTTTCCCTTGAAAACAGCATTCCTACCCAGTTAATTTATTACTGAATCTAATGAGTCTTTAAGATAGCTTTGAAATACCAGTGTTTGTTCTGTTTTTCATTAATACATTGATACTGATGTTCATGTTTCTAACTAGCTGATAAAATCAGTTAGGAAAAATCTAGGAAAGAAGACATAAAAGAGAGGAATTAATTGGAATATTGGGTTGTTTTTAATAGAACAGGAAATGAAGAAAAACTGACAGATTTAAGGTTTCTTTTGTGTCATCGATGTGCTTGAGGCAGTGAGCTATAACAGTAAATAGTTTTATGCGAAAACAAGCTTGTTGACCTAGTGGCTGAAATTAAATATAGTAATTTAGGTTAAGTCAATATGATTTAATTTCTTAATTATTCTGTGCAAATTAAGACATTCTCAGGTTTTCAAGAAAATTAACTTTTTAAAATAACTAGGTAAATTTCCAGATTAATACAGCGTTTCAAACTGGAATATTTAGAAATGCTAAAAACTTCTGCTTTTCCAGGTATTCTATTCTTCTCCACTTCCAAGATTTATTAATAAAATTTATTAGTGAACTTAATAATTTTGGTCAGCCTGAAAGTGCTGCTCTGGCTTTTGAGCTTGGCTGCAATTTTCTGCATAAATCACAGCAGTTACAGTGCAAGTGAATTCACTGCAATAGAGTATATTTAATTTGCACATACTCTAGAGATAATTGAAGTCTCTATCCTCATATAACTTTAGGGTTTGAGTTGATATCAGGAGCCTCTAGAAAAAGTTGGTTTAGTTTCTAATGCAAGCATGGCACCATTCTTGCTGTGGAAAGTAAGGGGATTGGTGCAGAAAAGGCTTTTGCAACTTAAATTTTTTCCAGTGTATCTTTGTCCTCGCCAGTGTGGGTTTCAGGGCCAACAATACATTGTGCTATACTTTAGTCATCTCTGCCCTCGGTAGAACTAGCTACGAGTTACTGTGGCTGAAGAAATCTTGCAAGGTTTGTAAAACTGAGGAATATTAAAGGAGGGCATGTAAATTCATGTAGCAAGATGATTGCAGGATTGGAGACTAGATGTCCATAGAAATGATTGTGAAAAACTTGTTTTTTCACCAGTGACAGGTTAAAAATAACTCTCTGCTTCTAACAGCATTTCCAGTCTTTAAAAAACTCTGGGAAAGAGCTTCGTTTTGCAGAAACCTTATGTGTAGTGACCTGGAGAGTTAAATACAGATTTAAATCTTCTCTTTGGTGCCTGTATTCTCTGGAGTTTCAGTGACTTGCTATTTTGTCTGTCTGGGATTTTGATGATTTGAAATACCGAAGGGATCTGGAAGGGTTTTCACTGTCATAATCCTGGGGACTGGTAGTCAGTAGGGCAGGTGTGATGGGATGCCCAAAATGATCATAACATCTGAAAACCATGGGTTTGTTCCAATGGGATATTCCTCAATTATTTTTTCTTCTTCAGGTAAGAGTCAGAAGTTAATGAGGAAACACATAAAACTCCATTTTAAGATTGTATTCTTTAAGTCATAAAATGAAGGTCCTTTGGGTGAGACAAAATGTACTAAATATTAAACACATCATTCAGAATTAAAGTTTTTATTAATGGCCTTTTTACTCACAAAAGAACACAAATAAAAAATATGTAATCCTAAGTCTAAGAGGAAATCTATCAAAACCTGCCAAGTTTGCAGGGGTTTTTGGTTTTGGTGAATAGCAGGGTTTGGCTATGATATGCTTTCAGTTTTTATACTTTTTATCCTATAATGTGGAGTTCTCATTTTGTTATTTCTCTTTGTGCTGATCCTTGATATGTTGCTTAAAAAAAAAGTCTGAGCAGTTAAGCCATATGTTTATATCATAGCTCCTAATGTCAAAATTTTAATTGATTTTCCCATATTCAGGGTTTAGGAGGGGGCTGTATCATGTTCCACTACGTCATAAAAACAAAAATATTTAAAATATGTTTCAAATAAAATGAAGGGGGAGAAGAAAAAATGCTTAACTTAGAAAAGATGTGGGATTCATTAACAAAGGAAAATACTGGCCACGGACCAACGGCAAGCCAAATGTTTTGCCAGCAGTTTGCAGTTCACAGTCATCATTGCATGTCACTCTGCCTGCCGCACCAGCCCCTCCAACCATATAGGCCTTCCTTTTAAAGAGAAACCTGTCTGGTTTGAGTTGAATAAATTAATTTGGGTTTACTTAGTTTAAAAACAAAAATATAGAGGGCCCAATTTTATTTCATTATGCCCGTGGGTAAAGCAGTCCAAGGTAATTACAACCACAGTGCTGGTTGCTCTATCTTAATTAAAGAGGTTTTTTTTGCACAGAGGTTTTTGCACAACATAATAAAATAGTTTGTGGTCTGGCTAGCCTCAGTGTCACAAGAGTGTACTCACTTGAGAAATTGTCCAGCTTTTCCAAAAGCTGAGGCCCTTCCATTGGAGAGGAAGCATGGAGCAGCTCAGCCGAGCACAGGTAGTTTACAGTAAGGGCACCATCGTAAATCATGCAGCAAACAGCCTTTCCTACGGTCTCGTACACTAAGTGGCAGGCTTGTCAGCAGCAATGAATCTGGACTTCAGTAGGTCTTTAAGCAATAAAGTGCTCTGAAATGTGCAACACTGGTTACACACCTGTGACCAAACCTCTTACTTTTCTACACTTTCCTGGTAGTGTTTTGGGTTGTTTGGGATTTTTTTTTTGGTTGGGTTTTTTTTGTTGTTGTTTTTGCTTTTGTTTTGTTTTGGTTTTTGTTTTGGTATTTGTTTTGGGGTTTTTTTGGTGCTTTTTTTTTTGGTGGGGTGGGAAGGGGTGTCTCATTTGCAAATAAATATGGTTTATTGCTTAGCAAATAATTTTGAAGTAAAGGCATCAAAGACATTTAAATAATGTACTTGGCATGCTAATTAAAAAATCCCTGAACTCAAATCCCAACAAGCACAGCTAAGATGGCCTGTTATTAGAAAAGTCAAAGGAGGCATGTTTGCTAGTTGAATAAATCAAGTAGAGTTGTAAAAACACTGTCTCAGGGATGATTAAGGGTAAGTGATTTTCATTACTACGTTAAGCTCTCCTTTCTGTTGTGGTGGATTTTATATCACATCAAGCTTAGCTATTTACTTATGCTGCTTTAAAAAGCCCTGGCTTCTCACTTACTTAAATCATGACCCAGTGCATCGATTCAGAAAGACAGCAAACCAAGCTAGCTTGACTTAATGCTCAGGAACTTGACACGGGTCCTTCCTTTGTGTGCTCTCTCTCTCTCTTACTGTTGGTAAAACTGTCTTAATTCAGTTTTGCAGATACCAGTACAGCAGACCCCAGGGTGACTCAAGTCAGTAAAATTTCAGTGCTTCCAACAAGTTCCCCTCCCTACCTGATGTTAGTGGCTTCCTTCAAGTTGCATAACTTTCCCTTTTCTTAGATTCCAATACTCCAGTATTTAGGGTCACCAGTCATCCTTCAGCCAGGTCATAGTTGTGCTACCTTGTACATTGGCAAGGGCACAGTTCACAAACATTTATGAAACTAGCAGGAAGGATCTTAAGATTGGCATAAGGAACATAGAAAGGGCCTTAGATGCCTTGCTCAGTGAGTGACCAGCAGTGGATTTTGTTTCTTTGTGTTGGGGACATGGATTCTCCTATGGACGGACAAGAGAGTTCAGCTGCTTGAACTGATACTGTTTCACCTGAGCTTGCACTTAAGGAGAAGGAAGTACCAATGGGAATGTGCATTGTAACCCAAGCCAGGACAGCAGCCAAGGGGAGGGCAGACCTCAGCTGCATTAGGGCTTCTCTGAAGCACCACTAGCAGTGGTTGCCTACAGGACAAGGGGAGCTGGAACATGTGGTGTTTGACAAACCTGAAGTGTCTTCCAGCCTCCCTAGGCATGGCCTGGGTCCTTGGTGGGGCTGGCTACACAGGTCCCCACGCTTAAGTTCAGAATGTGAAAATACTGACTTGCTTTCCACTCTGTGTGGCAAGGCTGAAGCAACAACATCCAAATATGCTTCTAGGGTACAGCTGCCAAAGAAACATTTCACAATGAACGCAGAGGGGCATCCCTGTGGCAGCCTCAGCTGAGGTGCTAATGATTTCATAACCTGTTCTTTACTTATGCAAGCTGTAATACCTGCTGAGACTGTTCAGCATGGGAGTGCCTGCTGCCAGGGCAGGAGCCAGGGAGCAGTGCTGGATTGATAATGGGTTTGCATGTGGAACAGATCTGTACTATGTGGTTTACATACATGGCTTTGAAATCACAAGAAAACAGCCACTTTCTATTTCCATTTGCATTAGAAGCTTCTTATGAATATCTGAAATAGACCCTTATTATGACCATAACCCTACTACAAATTAAAATCAGATCCCAAGTCCCTTGTGAAAAACAAGCTCATTATAATGTGTGGAGATGTCAAAAATGATACTAAATGACACTTCAAACCCCAAGCACTATGTTTATCCATAGCTTAGGGTTAAATCTACAGTGGAAATAAGACCAGGAGCTAAGCAAAGTTTACAGGGGTGGGGGAAGTCCCAGTAGATGTATAGCCACAAGCTGAAGAATAAACAGCTGGTTCTATGTGTCTGCCAAATACAAAGTGTCTTGCATATATACTGCTGCATTTTCTTTTCTCAAGTCAGAGATTACCTTCGTTACATATCCTACATGGACTGGGTCAGATTTATATGAGGTGTGATGTTGTTGATTCAGATGGTTTGTTGCTATAGAGAAAGAGATAAAGGCAGATTTCTGGTCTAAAGGCACACATATGAACCATTATTCCTAAATGCTCAGTTTCTCCTCAAATTTTATGTATGAGCCATTTTAAGGACTCATTATCTGGTAGGCTAATACAAGGGCTAAATCCAGGGTTCACAAAATATACAGACCAGGGGAAAATAAAACAAAAACATACTGACCTGCCATCTGACTTATGCTCATCATATTTGCCTTTCCTCTTAAAAAAAAAAAATGAAATAGAACAACAGCAGAAAATGTGGAGCAGAGTGAGTAAGCCATGGCTTCCGACCCCTGGAAATCGGCCATACTCACTGCTGTGCAAATTCCTGCTGCTCTCTGAGCTGAGATCATACTGTTGGAGATGGCAAGTGTATAGAGCACAGATCTGTATCGTTATTCCATTGCTAAATATTAACAGTAAAAAATAAATGCAGGTGATGCAACAGGCTTTGACTGGGTCTATTTATATGACTGTTGAGATATTTTAACCAGATCAGTAAAATGTCTGGCTCCTTGTGACCAAATCAAAGAGATCTGATGTTAGTGTCAACTGAATGGAACTGCCACTTTGCTGTTTAGTAAAGTTAACGCTCTTTGACATATTCACCTGCAGTGTATTGACATGTCTCAGGGTAATTTATTTTCTGCCTTGTCCCCTCCCCAAGCTGAGTCCTTTCCCTCTGCCCTCCCAACAGCTCCAAGCAGTAAAAAAAACAAAACAAAACAAACCCAAAAAAAACCCCCCCAAAAAACCAAAACACAAAACTAGCTAATGTTTCTTGAATGTCAGCATGTACTGACTGTCAGGCCAGCAGGACAAACAAATTACATTGTCAGAGGCCTTCCACTGACAGCTCCAGCCTACCCGTTCCCACAGTTTAAATCTGGAAACTCTTAATGCAAATCCTGCAGCTGATTCTGATGGCTTTAGTGGCACTTCACTGAAAAGTGGTGCTTTGGAGTTGGGTTTTGCAGCATTGGGCAGTCATTGGGAGTTGCAATGATGCTTGTGTTCCTGGGAGGGCTGTTTTCAGACCTGCATGTCTGCGGCAGACTTGGGCCGTGCCTAGATGAGTGGCATTACTTCAACTGTGCAAGTGCAACAAGAGAGGTTCTTCTACCCTGCTCATCCTGGTCTTTTTAAACAATTTTATGCAAAGATTATTTCCTCCTTTCTGAATTGTAATTGTGAAAACTGTGAGCTGCAAAATCTTAAACTTACCCGGTACCCTTAGAGTTTCCAAATTCAGCTGGTTCAGTTTTTGTCTCTGTTGATCATAATGCTGTTTCTCTGGCATGGTAGCTTTCTAGTTAAAGCACTGTTTCAGTGGCAGTTCTCAAAGGGAAAAAAGTGGAGGAAAAAAGAAACAGTTCAAACCATGACTATTCATGGAATATGCATGAACAATTATGGTTCATGTAAAGGCATTAAATAAATAATTAGCGGTGTGTTAGTTCATACTGGAAGTTGGCAGGATGACCTGAGCTTTTTTTACATGACTCTCTACTGACCATGAAGCCCTTTAATCTAAACTGGTGCAGAGGATGTTATTTTAATCTTCAACACAAAGTTCTCATTTGGGAGAATGTTTCCTCTTTAAGAAAACATGTCTTTCAAGACAAAGATAGGATAAAATTAAAAAAAACCAAAATAACAAACAAACTAACAAACGAAACCTAGTGTGGAACACTAAACCAGACACATCAGTACAAGGTGGAAGGTAAAGATGTAAAACTGGCTTTTTTTCTTAGCATGATGTAACATATCATTAGCAGGCATTAAGTCAGTATTCAGGGTATAATTTAGGAAAATATCTTCATGGGGGTCATACATTTTTATGGGTCTCATTCTGTTCTAAATGGCTGTATTAGCAGCACTCCTGTGAACTTCAATGGCAAGAACATCATGCCCAAAAGAACATCTGCCACCTCTCCTTGTCTTTCTCAACTCAGCTGTATGTTCTGCACAAGGCAATTGGATGAACGTGATTGGCTTCAGTGATGGTATCAAGAAGAACAGCAAGGCTAGAGTTTGGCCAGTGCTTTCAGGAGGAATTCTGTGAATATTATGGTGATCCCTCTGCTTCATTTCATAAGCTATTCACTACCAGTGGTCAGGACAATTTACTCAGAAGCAGTTTACAGATGCCAAGGTGGAAGATGGAGATTTTTGTTTTCTTTTGAAGCATAAGACACAGATCAGTGTCAAAGCTTGTTTTACAACTAGATGTAATGCCTGTTATATACTGTCTGTTTATGGAGTGTGCGTGCATGTGTGTGTATGAGTGAGATTCCCAGTTGGTTTAAATCCATTGTCTTTGGCAAAGCTGCATCTTGTACACCATTGGGAATTGGCTTTGTTGCTCTTGATGTATTCATTCCTTTCTTATTGTTTTCTCAAATTATTGTGTTAACTGGGCTACAGCTCATGAGGTCTCTTTATTTTTCAGGTTTATATTTCCTCAGCAATAATTTGGTCATAAATAAGCACATTTTGAAGATCACCAGATAGACTAACATACAAAGCTTTTTAGGAGAAAAATTTTGAGTATGATTTTTGAATATTGATTGTCTCATTTCAAAGAACAGTTCAAAAGAGAACATCAAATTCCTGGTTAAAAAAAAATCCCTTAGCGATACTTGCCTTTAGATATTTTATTCAATTTCCACTTGTTTCTATGTAGAGCATTTCATAATAAACATCCTTTCTGCTTTAAGCTAGAGAGGAAAAAAAAGTGTGCTTTGGTATCTGACATTACTGACCACTTAGACTTGCTGCTTTTTACCATATGCATTGGCTGGTTTGTATACATATTTTTTAAACTAAGATATAAGATTTACATGTTATCTGAAATTTGATCTGTAACTTGAAAGGCTACTGTAGCCAGAATAAGAATGAAAATAGGCCTGAACTGTTGAAAATTCAACTCGGAGCACCCAAAGTGGTAATGACTGCAATAGTAGTTTTGTCGATATTTATAAATCAATGCAAACCAGAAACTGGATGTTTTAATTTACTACAGTTTCAATGTAACTGATACCCTCAAGTTTAGAGCTTTAAGCTTTGTGAAGTGCAATGTTATTGCAGGGCATGCATCCAATTTTTAAAACATTATATAGATTGGAGACAGATGAGCTTTTCAGAATTATTTTAGGCCTATTTTGATTGAATGCCTGAGATGCATTTTCCAGTGGAAATTAATTGCATTGATGTGAAAACAAATGAACTCCAACCTCAAAATTAGCTGCAGGTTCATGCTCAAACCAGTACTTAAAAGAGACAGAGTGGGCACAGATGACTGGAAATGACCATGACAGTATACACTTTGTTGGAAGAATAAAATAACCTTTTTTCAATGCCTGCTCTTTTTTGCTGTCGCTCTTAGCATGCATGCCTGTGTAGAGAGAGAAATTTTGCCGTGTATGTGTGGTTGCACGTGAGTGGACAATAGCTTTTACTAGCTGTCACTGCTTCCCTTGCATGCTGCTGGAAACCTTTGCTGGCCTGTGTCGGCAGCTGAGTGTCAGCAAAATCTCCAGCAGCCACTACCTGTAGTACTTCTGTTGTTGTCATGGGTCATTTCTGGAGCTCACGGGGATTGTGCTGGGTGAATTGATTAGCAAACAGAAGCTAACGTGATTTCCACCCTTCAGTGAAATTTGCCTCAGCTATGCAAAAACTGCGTTTGGAATTCCTGTTTCTTTGACTGATGCTCTCAATCAGTGTATATATCCCAGAGAAATGTAGGCAGAGAGGGCAATGTGAGCCCTTTAAATAATGAGACCAAACAACGCTGGCTTGGAGCTGATCTCTGTTGAAGTACAGCTGCAGCAGTTCTCCCTGACCTTGTTCTGCCTGCCTTGAGAGTCACCTCTTCCCTGTGCTTCTTATAATTTGTACTACTACAGCCATCAGCTGGGATTTTTAGCATGTTTAAGAGATGAAGCATGTGCAAAGGTTCCTCCCAAGAAATGGCATATATTCATTTTGATCTTCATGAAAGTTTGAAAGGAATCAGTGAAGTGGGTTGGGGTTGGGAAGAGGGTCACTGAAGATATATAGCTATTTGGCAGCATTAAAATATTTTTACACCTGGAGATGACTTGCTGAACAGATAATTGAGAGTGCTCCCTCACGTGTGTGCTCCTCTCCCTCTTCCCCCCTTGCCACCCAGGGAAACAGCCAGCAGCTTTGAGACACTGAGCATATTTGGGGCTGTGACCATGGTGGGCCGTGCTAACTTTCCTCTGGTCTGTAGAGAGATTGTCACTGCAGGAACAATGTGCTGATGGCACAAGTACTCGGGAAGCAATAAGCATTAAAAAGCACAGAGTTTCTCTATGGTATTCTTGTTAAAGGATAGGATTAAGAGCTGGATTTTGGTCTGCCATTGATGTCATATGTCATCTGAGAGTTTTTCAAGCTTCTAATTTTCAATTTTGCTTATTTCCTATCTTGTTTAGCAAATCATGTGGTATTATCTTATCTAATGCCTTTCTTAAAGATTTCTACAGTATGTGTTACTTTCATAGTATTTTTAGTGCTGAGTGTAGAATTTAAATATCAGTAAATAAATAATATCACATGTATATATCCACATATTGTCTTCTTTAGTGACTGCTCTGCTAACCAGACCAAACCCTCTTTCCACAGTGCATACAGCACACTTGTGTCTTGTCAGCATGAGACACACTGAATCTGCCAGTGGCAATTGCTGGAGTGGTTTTCTCTCATTTAGGTTGTTTTCTGTAGTCAATCTTTTTTCTAGCAAAATTGTGATCAAATCGCTACCCCATGTCCAACCACAGCATTATGGCTCTGTGTGCTGTGAGTTGTATTGCCACATGGTCTTGAGACTCAGCAACACTTGGAGCCACTGTCTTTGAACAAGCTCTAAACTGATGACAATGAATGAGAAACTGATGGATACAGATGTATTAATTTATTAATATGGAGCTGAAGAAATTAAAAGAGTCAGATAAATCTCATTTTAATTACTGTTATTTTATATTTAAATTGTTGGAAGCTTCTTTTGGGGTCTACTACATCTTTTTGTTGTCTACCCATAGCAGCTCTTTTTCTGTGGGGACCTAAGTTAGGTACCTGAAGTGAATTAGCCATGATCAGAAACTGGCCTGCAATTTAAAGCCTTCACTTAAGTAGCAGTCTTATTTTGATTGTTTAATGCAGGACCCTTTTCCCAACCACTTTGTGCTACAGCAACCTTTCTGCTCTAACTTCAACAACGTTGGCTGTGGGGGCCCACGGTGGCAGTGTTGAGGAAGAAAAAGTCAAGAGATGTTAAGCCACCCAAAGTACAGCAGTCCTGTCTGCCTGCAGGCACATGAAGACATCAGCGAGTACATCTTTCTTAGACACCCAGGCAGGCAAACATCTCTGAAACACGGGGGCATGAAACTGCTGCCGCAGCATCCATCATCCTGTGAAGGACAGTGAAAACATGTGCTGTCATCTTTGACATTTTAATTGAAAAGAAAGCTTACACAGATTTTGACCTTAAGCAGTATGTTTATACAAGTGTATACAGAGAAATAATCTGTCAGTTCGGTCCAGGCTCATTGCTATAGGAGTTGGTTTAGTAACTGAACAATCCAACATTAGCTCACACACCTTGCCTTGTTCCATGCCTCAATAATTTTTAGTAGAAATACTTTGCCTAGAGGCATGCAGTTATTAAAAAAGAGGCTCAGCTTGCTTAAAGTCTGGAATTATTAGCTCATGGTAACAAGCCTGCACTGGAGAAACTGTTGGTTCTTTGTTTTCATAACTTTGCTGTAATTCACCATCTTATTTTCAGAGACAAACTTCTGCATTGTTTGGGAAGTTAAAAAAAAAAAAAAGAAAAGAAAAATAAATCACTTCAAAAAGATTTTTTTTCCATTTTTATTATAAAGAGGGTTTACAAAGTTTTTTTTATCTTAGTATTTTAACTAAATTGCACAGGTCCAAATAATAAGGGTAACTAGAAAGAGAATTTTGAGAATTTTTTTTACCTCATTTCCAGAATAAGGATCTGTTGGTAGTGAGTACTCAGTGAGAGTTCTCCAAAGACCCTCTCCCGCCTTTTAAGAGTAAAATGTGCTTTTCCTCCATCCTTTTTGCATCTTAGCATCCCTTTCAGATGCAAAGTTATCAAGGTCAAATAAAATTCATTTCCACTGCTATAACATGTTTGTGAAAGGAGTCACTTCAGCAAATGAAGGCTCCAGCACATTTACATAGCACAAACCTGGGAGAAGTTACTTGGTGTTCAGTTGTCACTTTCTCTGGATGCTGGGGTTAGGTTTCTTTCCAGCTGTTTAACCTGTTGATATTTTTCCTCACTGAGCCTCAGATTTTCAAATCGTCATGATTTTGCTTGCCACGCTGGAATTTTAAGCCCAGATTTTAAAAAGAATGGGTATGTTAAAAAGTGTTTTTGTAAGCTTTATGGGTGTTACTGTTCCTGGTTTTAAGTCAGCTGCGATTTGATGGATTTGTGTATTATAGCTACCTTTTTTTCAATGAAAAAGATACACCTTTATTTGTGGTGCTGCAAAATCATTTGTGTTGCTGAAAAACTAAGCTTAGTCCTATCTTTGCTGAGAGACTGTGACGGCAGTGGAATCAGTTTGACATCGCTGCTTGCTTTTATGATCAAATCATATTTATGCTGCAGTTTTTTGGGTTTATCCCACTTCTTTTTTTCTTATTTTAATACAAGAATGTGTTTTTATATGGGCTAGTTCTTTATAATCCCTTGAACCTGCCTTTTGCTGTGTTTCCCTGTTTTACTTTAACTATGCCATTATCCTTCACATATCATTTGTGAGATCCAGCTGTGTGCATAACACTGTGCAGAAATAAACTTCTCCGAGGAGGTTATAGTCTAAGAAACCATTCTAGCTTTTCTTATTTTTCTTGTAATGGGTCAGGCAATAAGACCCAGTGAAATATTTAGTGGGAAAGAAAGATTGAAACCAGCAGTTTCTAAGACCTGTAAGAGCCAAAAGGCAAATGTTAATGGGTTCTGTGAGGCTTCCAAGGACCTGCTGGTCCTTGTTCTTATGCTGAATTTGCAGAGGTTCCTTAAACATGTGTTCAGGAAATATAGGTGGCATTAGCACAATTGGAGTTTCTAAAAGTAAGATTTATCATTGACTAAACCTTTAAATAGACTTTGGCCCACTAAATACATGACAGGGGTGCTGATTTGTAGGGCTTTTCTCCTACAAGCTCGGGTGAAAAGTACAGAATTCTTAACAAATTTTGAGGTCATTTTTCCACAGTTCGATAATATTTTACTGTATATATGTCCATTATCTGTCTTTTTTTTTCTTTTTGACTTACTCTTTCCCTTCCTTTAGGTGTTCTGTCTCTGTATTAGAGCAAGTAATAAAGAATGTGTTTCTGATGGGGTTGCTTAGTTCCCAGTGAACAGCTTCTCCTCAAATGACATCAAGAGTTATGTGAATTGAGAAGTGACATCTCTTTGGTTGCCCTTTTTTTTTTTTTTTTAACTTTGTTCTGTATTGTTTCATATCTGCATGCCTCATCTTGCTCCTTTTGTGATGCTTGTTGCTGAATTCCTTCTTCCTCTGTGCCAATGTGTAGCTTGTTATCTTAATTGTGCCAGCTCTTCTGAGACACTTATATGGGCTTTCCCTTCACTTCTGAATCAGGCTTCTTGTCTTTAAGACTTTTCGAAGCTTAGCCTTATCTTATCTCAGTCCTCCAGTTTCTCATTACAGTGTCAAGCATCACTTTCACTTTGCCAGTGTCTTTACCATCAGCTAGTTTCTCTTTCCCAGTCTGAAATCTCTTCTTGTCCAACACTGGGAAAATACCTAAAGGTAACACATACATAAAGATATATGCACACTCCATTAAAAAATCTCTGTAGAAAGCATAGCTTTGTCTGGATGCTTCCCAAATCCTCTAAGTTATGAGCCACAATTTTCTCTCTCTAGAGTGTTACCCTTCCTGTGTCTCGATCTTAGTTACTCCCTTCCTCTTGCAAACTTCCTCTATTCTGTCATTTCTGAGCATACCAATTAAATAAAAAACATATAAAGAAACAAAAAAGCAACGAGAGGAGTGCCCCTAAATTGTCTCCAATTCTTCAGCATATTTATTTGCTTGTGTGTTCTATCTCCGTGTTCTGCTTTTCATCTGGTTTGTGTCTCTAGAATGTAAACACACTCTATGAATTGTCTCTTATCTGTGTTTGTACAGTGCCAGGCTCAATGGGGTCCCAGTCCCGACTGGGACCTTTGGGCACCACCACAGTATAAATGTCTGCTACTGATAATAACAATCTACCCACATCATGCAGATGTCTGAATTATCTCAGAAATACAAACAAGGATCTTTACTAGGTTGGCAGGGAGCCATGAATTCTAGGTGCCAGTTTTCTTTTCCCCCGAATATGGTTTGGCTCTCTGAAAAACCTGGTGACACAAGCCTCCCACTTCTTTGAAAGCTTGGCTCTCTGGTGTGATTAAAACATTGTTAAACATGGGATACAGCAGGTCAGGTGAGGTCCTTTGCAACTATGTGAGATATTCCAAGTACTTGTCTGATGCTTTGTTGTTGCTTTCCTTTGTGTTTATTTTTTCTTTCCTCCTCTGAATGACAAATGGATAAATTGAAACTAGACAGAACTGCCAGTACTTTGAGGGTGGCAAATAATGAACCACAAATGAGGAAAGCTTTAGTTGGATTGATAGGCTTAAATAATGGCACTGTGGATCAAACAGCAGACCAGCAGTAAATGAGGCAAGCCCTCCAGTCAGAACACATTTCTCAGATTAAAACATCCCCTCCATGTCTTTGCCTCTGACTTAATTATTCAAATATCAAAGGCCCGGGTCAGCACTTGGGCTGGGTACTCTGCCTGCAGTAGCTGCTGTACAAGCAGCTTGCAGCTTTGTAGAACCACATGCTCCAGTGAACTTATATTTTAGCAATGAAAAGTTTAATTGTGGCAGTACCTGGTTGTCAATGAGACTTTCAGAAGGTAGAAGGTAGCCAGCTATGCTTATTCTCAGTATGGTAGTCTACTTGGGGGCTTCAGCCTGAAAGCTGAAGCCACACAAACCACCATGTACTGACATCCCTTGAGAAGATCCAGGCTGCTTGCATGCAATGATTTCTCCTTATCACATTGATCATAGCAATATCATTGCTGCCTGATTCACCTGTGTCTCCCTATTGCTTTCACTCACACTCCCTCATTTTTTCCTTGATCTACAAGCTTCCTGGGGCAGTACTTCACCCACAAATTTTAAACCAAGGTTTCTAGGCACTGTTGTAATAATAAATATATATATATGTACATACATATGTATTTCTGCGTATCTATAAAAATGATGAAAGTCTGATCAAGTGTGTTGTGTAACTGGAGCATGGCACAGAAATGCCTCAGCCAGTGCTGACCTGACATGGCAAATTGCCACAGCACGACCAGCCCACCTCTGGGCTGCTCTGGTGTGAGCTGGCTGGGTATGAACGCTAAAGGAAGTCAAGAGAGGAGTTCCTTTGCTCCAGTGCAACTTGGTGTACTTCCAGCTCAACTTTTTCCACACCAGAGCTAGCTGAAATGGAACAAACGGGGTTATGATGTGGGTACGCTTGATGACCTTGCAAGAATGTTACATGCAAGGGAGTTAGGAGCAGGAGAGAGGTCATGGTGAGACCCACTGACCTGGGGTGCTTCACCGTAATTAAAAACATTCTGCAGTGAGACTTTCAATAGTCTCACTGGTCCTTTTGTATGTAGCCCCAAATGGTCTGGGTCAGTAGGAACCTACACTCATGAAACCTCAGCAGCAAATTGTCATCTGCCCAAATTGTCCTTGAAGACTTCAGGTTAAGGGGATCCTAGTCTTTTAATAGATTAATGTAGCGTTTAGTCATCGGACAATCTAGAAAACTGGATCAGCTGCATCATATCAGACGGAGTATTTGGTATTAATCAAGGAGGCACATGGTGAAGTATATATCCCAGATATTTGGTTACATTAGTGGAGTTATCTTTAATCATTGGGTAGAGTCATATGATGGAACATGATCGAGTCACCATGGCTTAGTGGGGTACCACCCATCTGTTTAAATGTTAATAAGGATGACTCATGGTGTTAGCACGACCATGCAGAGGGAGAAGAGCCAGCGTGGTCAGTTACAGCAGCTTGGCTAACTTGTGGTATTTTACTAAGCCACCGTAATGCTGACTATCCAGGCCACGTACACCCAAAGAGACAGCGTACAAATGCTGACCGAGACCCCATCGTGTCCCACAGCAGGCTGCTGCTGGAACACAATGAAAATTCTTAGATTTTGGATAAACCCCACAGATGGCCAGATTTTCAGTGAGTTTGGGCACCTGTCAGTTCTCTATCTTACCTGTCCTTTATTTGTGGGCTGTTTGCCCAACAACCCTATTTATTTATCAACACAGGTGCCAAGGAATGAAAATCTTGCCGTCAGCAATATTGACTGGCAGGCTGCAGGCAGTACCTCCTCAGCATTTACAAAGAGAGGAGCAGATTCAATATGTCCAACATGAAAAATAACAGTTAGAAACTCTCACTGACATTCTTTGCTGCCAGATAGAAAGTAACAACAAAGGAGATTGTGCTATCCTTGGAAGAGGAAGAAATATCTCAGACAAATTGAGTATCTCAGCCTGTACAGTTCTGTGCCATGTGCATTCCCTGAGCTCTGTGAGAGGGAGTGTGCAGGAGCACGTGCTAATCCATGACCTGTGATCAGTGCAGGAGCCATGGAAGTATCCACGAGCCAATGTCAGTTTCCCTGATATGGGAGGGGGGAATCTAGTGTGCATTATATAGCACTTTCAGTGATAGCAGGAGCTCTGCAGGCTTTTCAACAAAGAGGGTCAACCTTGAAGCTCAAGACTTCTCTGACTGCTCTGCACCTCTTTTAAAAATCAGACTTGGGAACAGACTAGCAGGAGTGTAGCAAGAAAAAATACCTGAAGTACTGAATATTTTTTTTGCCTCTAGCTGCGTGTAAACCATGTGCCCTCCCCTAAAATGGCGCAGCATTAAAGGTAAAACTGGGGATAGCAAGGAAGCTTCTTTGCCATTTTAATAAATACCAATAATTCCCTTTAGCCCAAGCCCCCTATTCCCAAAGTCATTAAAGCAATTTTGGAAATTTTTTCGGCTCTGGAACATATAAGCAGAACTCAAACCATGCAGTCCCTGGAGAATCACTTGCACAAATTGTATAGGTCAAGCCAAAATAAGTTTCTGTCAAACAGCCTAACACCTAAGCTTATTATGAAACTGGTGAATTGTACAAAGGATCTGTATGTGGGAACTCTCAGAATGAATAAAGGTGAGAGGGGGGGCTGTTGTCATGGTGCTTGTTTTACTTTCGCCCCACTGAAAACTCAAGTGATATTTTTATTGAATGCATGGCTCTGGCCAGTGCAGTTCTCATAGACTCTGTCTAAGCTGGTGGACCCAGAGGGCTCCAGAGCTCTGGAGGGCAGGTGGATGCACTCCTCAGTCTCATTCCAGGACAGGTTGGAGAGTGCACCAGTGCTTCCTCCTTTCCTGCCCACTCCTCCCTGCCTGCTGTCTGGGAGGAAACCCCATGTGCATCCACAGCAGGGGCTGCAGCATGCTCTGTTCTGCTCCTCAAATGCCCCAGCCTGGGCGTCCCAGCCCTTTCATCTGCTACACAGACTTTAAAGCATGAGGTAGAGAAGACCTGTTTGAGCTTGTTGTCTTCTGCTCTGCAGGGCGGTAGTTTTGGTGAGGATGGGCCAGAGGGAAGTGGATCCTGCTTGTGAGGGTCACCACAGCCTCTATGAACCAAACAGAGAAACCAAAGGAGATTGTTCTCTTCCTCACATTCAACGTGGTATCTCCTCAGTTTTTTTCTTTTCAAAGGGTACTGAATCTGCTTTTCATGCTATTTTGACCCTCTCCTATTGATTTATCAGTCCTCAAGTGTGAATGAGTGCTGGTACATGTACACTTTACATGGACTGTAGGATGGATGAGGGTCTGTATGCTGTGAGTGTATTTTCTGAGCTCGTTTTTCCTGCACTGCCTCCATTTCACTTAAGCCACCTCCACAGCTCTCCAGGCTTAGCCTTGTGCCAAGCTGACTGTAGAGTCCCCTATCCCATAAGCTCATTCATGCTCCCTCACATTACTTACTGCACTGTCTCACAGGATTACACCACGTATTTCGGAGATGTTGTCTTGAGTTTTTTTAGAGTGATATGAAGTTGTAAGTACATCATATTCCTCCATCAGCAGATAACCAGGGAGGCAAAGGAAGTACTCCTTGTCTGTATCTGAGATACATTTGTTGTTATTTTGGGATTTCTTTTTTCCCTTTCTGAATAAGTACTGTATGTGTCTGGGAGGACTTTTAAAACATCCTTCAAAACACAGGCTTTTTCTCTCCGTGGAGAACCATGACAAAAGAATGGGTTCAGTTGTGTGCAGCTGCTAAAAGAGGGCATCTGAGGGCAGAGAGGTGGGAGGAGCAAAGTGTCTGAATATGAGGAAATTGGCAGGGCAGGGACTTTGAGGTGGCATTTGTTGGGACAGAAATGGTTCCGGGGCAACAGCATTGAAGAGACAAGGGTTGAAGGGCTGCAAGTCCTTCGGATGAGAAATGCTGGGGGGTTTTAGGGAAGAGGGGATTAGGTGGTTTGAAGCCTTGGCAAAAGAAAATGAGACTTGTAGGTCAGAAGAAGATGGTTTTGGCATCAGACAGGCGTCAACACTTTGGGAGCTTGGATGTGGTGTCCTCCATCCTGGATGTCTGTGAATCCTGTTACTCACAGCCTTTGGGCTTACTGCATGGTGTTAGATTACTGGAAGTGACAGCTAAAGTTAGAGGAAGGGTGTATGTATTCATGGTTGCCAGTACCAGTTAAAATTGGAGGGGCAAGATGTAAACCCCCATCATTTGATGTGACACAGTTCAGACCAAGTGGGATAGTCTTACCCCTTGCAGCTCTAGGGTTATGACTCTGCTTCCCTGACCAGGTCAGCCCAGTTTTGAGGGTTTCCTGGCTAGCTGTGGATTCATCGCTGAAGCAAAGGATGCTTCTGCCAAAGCTGAAAATCAACAGTGATGTTTAGAGGCTCTAAATATCTTAGACTCTTTCCATGCTCCCCTCTGCAGAGGCTCTTCAAGCTCCCAGACTATGCACCCTCTTCTCCAGTCCTCCCCATAACTTTAGGGGTAACTCTCCTTCCCAATGAGCAGTCTAAACCATGTGCTGTAGAGAAGAGCATTCTGTTCTCAGAGAATTTAACATACCTACTTGCTCTAGCAATGTTTGTTGAGGCACTGTAAGTGAAAATTTTATTTTCAAGCTTTTTGGAAAGGTAACAAGTTATACTCACCCCAAACTTCAAGCAACTCATGCTTTCTTTAAAACTAAAATACCCCAAAGCAAAAAAACCCTGATTAATATAAGTAACTCCCATGACCGCATTCTTAAAGGCTATTTTCAAAGTGTAGTCCCAGTTTTGCTTAATCCAATAATTTTATGATTCTTCTTTGTGAGAAGGGGCCTGCTTTCTCACATGCACTGCTTTGCTGTGCTGTACTTAAAAAAATCATAAATCTTTTGAACCCCTTTTGCCAAAATAACTCACACTGCTTTTCTGTAGTCCATACATTTTGCTTTTATAAACTGCTTAATCTGAATGTAATTTTCCTAATTTTGTTTCTATTTTTTTCCCATTTTTTGTGTCCTGGTGACATGCTAAGTGGTAAAATTTGTGACCTTGCTTTGGAACAAAGGCTTGGTAGAGTTTCACAGGAGAGAATATCAAGAGCAAGTCGAAATACTCAATTTAAATTAGCTTATTTAAGGGACATAAAATTTCAAAATTAATTTAAGAGTGGTTAATTTTCTGTCATAGTCTGCAAACCTGTCATCCAGATATTTTGTTCCTGAGGGTTAAATTCACAGCAGTGCTCTAATGCCAGGTAATTTTCCTGCTTTGTCTGTAGAAATCTTTGCTAGCCACTCTAAGATGCAGAGGTGCGCAAACTGAGACCAGCTGATACATTTACATTTATGTTATATCAGATGAACTATACTGGTGCTTTAACTGATAAAGAGGAGAAGGAAGCTGATTCATCTTCTTGAAAACTTTATGTTCCACTGATTTATGCAGGAAAGGACAAATCCTGGACTGATTTATCTGCGCCTGCTTGTCTGAAGTTGCCTGTGCCTACCAATGGCTGGCACAGTAAGGCTTGTTTTGGTCTCTGTAGCCCATGACAGCTTTTTTTTTTTTTTTCCTCTTCTTTTCTTCTAGGCCTGTCCCAGGTTCTCTGTCTTCACTACTGCACCTACACAACCGACAAAGACAGCCTATGCCTGCCTCTATGCCCGGCACCCTGCCCAACCCTACCATGCCAGGATCTTCTGCTGTACTCATGCCTGTAAGTTTTTTGGTTTGGATTTTTTGCAGGGAGGAAGATTGTTTTGTGTTTGATTTCACAGAAGTGAAAGTCTGCTGGATTTTCTAAAAAACCAAAGTGTAATGAGGTAAGGAATCTGGACCTTTTTCAGTGATTCATCTTGAACAAGACTATTTCCGATTAGGTTAATGGCATGCTAATTAGTATGAGAGTGATTAGAAGGAGTTTACATGAGACTACAATTTCTGATTCTCACACTTGGTCATGTAGGTGAGATCACTATGTCTGTGCTGGAACAAAAAGATTTTTCTGAATTCAGACAAAACTGGAAAAGCCATGTACCTGAGTTATGTCAGTAAACTCTAAGTGATCTTGTAGGTGATAAGCAGTTAATAAGAAAGAAATGTGACTTACTTTTCTGGCCTGTGAACTTGCACTTATTTAGAATTAGGTGACAATTGTTGCTCATCTTTCACTCATTTCAGTAGGGATGAGAGTATTTCCCATCTTATGAAGCCAAAGGGGTGCTTTACAATTGTAATTTCAGATATTACATTTTTTCAACAGCCTTTTCAGTATAAGACATTTGGGCAGGCTAGGGGTGGAGGTAAGTAAGGATGAGTTGGGGAAGAGGGGATGGAGAATGGAGAAGTTTTTGTTTCATTTCACTGTGTTCAGTTTGGAAGACAACCTGACAGCGACTGACCATGGAAGGGAGGAAAGCACTGCGTGTTCTGACTTTGCTGGATCAAGGGGGACACTTCACAAGGGTACAAAGATTCAGGTTTGGCTGCTATTCGAGCAGTCGTTAATAAATTATTAATTAGTAACTTGTCAATAAGGCTCTCCTGGAATACCGACCAGGAAGTTTAAAAAAAAAATATTAAACATGTCACTGTGGGAAGTTTTTTCTGGCATGATTCTGGCACAAGAAACCTGAAATGGAGTAAACATCCAGCAACAGTGTAAGTTCAGTGGCTTCAGGCTGCTGCTGGGGAGCCCTTTGGGCAGCTTTACTTGCAGACGAGCAGGTGTGCTCTGGCTGAGAGCCCTGGAGATAAGAGCACGGGAGTGAGACAGACCCTGTCAGTGCTGGCTGCCCCAGCTGCAGCTCCTGCACCACAGCCCTCCTGAAAGGACTGCAGGTGAGATTGCAGTGAGAGCTGATTCTACCCCATGGACAGAGGGTAAGGGGCCTTAGGAGAGGCAGCTTTCCCCTGCCAGTGAGCAGCTGGATATTGACATCTCCCCAAGGCTCAGCACCCATTCTTGCAGATATCATGGAGCATGGGAGACAAAACCTCACCACAGGGCACAAAAAAAAAAAAAAGAGTTTGCTGCTTGGAAGGGGAATCCAAAAGCTTCTTTTTTTCTAAGAGCCAAACATTTGGGGGACTGGCCCAAAGCAAGACAAGCTGCTCAGCTCTGTCTGGAACCATAAACCTGCTTACCACCCCTGCCATCCAGCAGTCTGTGGGGATTGCCTCTTGTTGGGGAACACGCTCCAGGAAATTATTTTATACAGGATTTACTGCCATTAGGTTTTGTTTGAAAACTGTATCACTCCCTCCCAGCTTACTGAGATTAGCTTTCAGAAAGGGCTCTGAACAGCCAGGAGAAGTTCTGCTTTGGTTTTTTTTGCTATCTCAGCAGTGCATGAAGGCTTCCCTTACAAGACATATGGAAAACTCTTCCCAGCTGAGCAGTCCGTGAAGGAAAAACAGCCAACTTGTTTTCCATATGCTTGAGATTGTAGATTTTTATTTATGCTTTTAACAAGCTAAGTTGGGCTGCACTGCTAGGGGAAGCTACAATTTTATACAGTGATGCTTTTAAAACCACTTAACTCTGAGTGTTGTTATACTGAAAGGGAGAAAATCATTACAAAAAAGCACAAACCTGGGTGGCTGTTACATTTGTTTATTAAAGAACCCCTTTCTTTATAATTGGCTGTGAGTTTTCAGGGCCGATTCTGATGAAACACACGCCTGCGTGCATACACACATGCAATTCATGACACAGATTGTTATTTTTCCAGTCATGACTTGAAGAAATAAAGCTGAGTCCATTTAAATAGAAACTGAGAGTAAATTCTTGCAAATGTCTCCAGATGTTTTCAAACTTTTTTTTTTTTCTTTTAAAAGATGGAGCGGCAAATGTCAATGAACTCCAACATCATGGGGATGCAGGGGCCGAACCTCAATAATCCGTGTGCTTCACCTCAAGTCCCCCCAATGCATTCAGAAGCCAAAATGGTAAAAATAGAATTTTTTAAAAGTTACTGTATTTTCTCATATTTCTCTTGCATACCGGTTACCCAGACAGTGGGGGGATGTAGCCAGACACTGCTTACTTCATTCTTAGTCATACGTTATACTCTTTTTTAATATGCTGCAGTAAAATGCCTTTGTGTCTATGAACTTTCAAGATGTTCCTGGTCCTAACTGATCTCTCGGTGAGAGAGGACTGAAGGGTGACCTATCTGATCCATAGTGTGTTGTACAGGATTTTTCGTGCTGATCAGTAGAATTTAAGCAAATGATCTGGCTGTTTCTCTAATGGTGTCTATGCTCCACAGCTTGACTTAAAGAAAATTTTCAGTTAATAAACAGTGCCTAAAAAATGTGTGCTGTGGAGGGAGTATATGTAGTCCTTGTTTTTTCCAGATAGGAGCACGTTGTGTCAAGGTAATGGCAGTGCTAGAGAAGCACACCAAACAACATCTATATATAGTACTGGGATAATTTCTTCTTCTGGAATGCAACAAGGTGTTTCCATAAAAAAGAAATGCCAGGATTTGGACAAAGGTAATTTATTTACACAAACAAAATATCATAACAAAAAAATGAAAATTTTTTTAAAGTTGTTGACATCTTTAAAGGTCAGGGTTTCTCAGGCATATGTACTAGTATAGGATTAATGTAGGTAAACTAAACTACAGGTCAGCATTTGTGAGCTTTCCCCAGCTTTATATTCAGTCTTGTGGAGGTATTTGGCATCAGTATACTTGGAATCAAATTATCAATGTAGACACACTTTGGCTTTTTCAGTTTCAGAACTGCCATTTGCTGTGTAGTGGAAATATGAGGACAGAAGTTTTTAGTTTTAACTCTGTAGGGTTTTTATCTTCTCAAGATATCTCATCATAGTGGGAAAGAGGAGTAACTTCATTGAACTTCTTTCAGTGGCATTTTGCCAAGGTAAAATTGTCATAAGTGAGAGAATGAAATCAAGCTGACAAAGATTGAGCAACCACGTATTTTTGTATATTTCTACTTTGCATGAGTGGTACGGCTTTTAAAGTTGTCATCTGTCCTGAGGCAAAGAAAAATGTCTACTTGTCTATAGGTATGGTGCATGCAAGAGACTGGGTTAAGAGCAACAACATATACAAGCTTGTTCTACCTCCGTTTTCTTAGGTTGGGTAGGTCATGCCTTTGCCTCACTGTTGGTCTGGGTTAGGCTGTTAACCCAACCTCTGTTAACACTCTGTCTAAAACCACACTCCGTAAACATTCAGCCAGTTGGCCAGGAGAAGAATGATAGCCAAAAATGCTGGCTCCCCCAGCCAAGGAAAACCTGTGGTCGAGAGTTCTCTCTGCTGTACCACACAGTGACGGTGACATGCCAAATGGCAACAGCATCTGCAGCAGAGCTTGTTAAAAACTTTTTGGAATAGGCAAGTGTTTTTTCAATGCAAGTGTAGCTGAGCCAAGCTAAACACTCCTTTGCTGAATAAATCCAAAACTGGCATCTGTTTTGGGGACTAAAGGTTCTGTAGTTTACTCTCTCCCCACACCCCCTGCCTCTTTTTTACTGGTAGTGTGAGGCTACTTAAAACCAAGATTAAATTATTGGTGCATATGGTGAGAATTCTGTGCTTTAATAACTGAAACTGTACATTAATACAAATTACTTTTTAATCTGAGTAAGCAGGTTTTGTCCCTAAATACAGTATATGAAGGCATTCTAATGTATGAAGGAATTGCTATCAGTTCCAAAATATGGTGTAGTGAACAAGCAGAGCCTTTGCTTCTCAGGGCCTTTCTGCCACTCTTCCAAGGGTGGAAAAAAATCTGCACACATTAACTGTTTAGAGTAAGAGGTATCATTCAGAGCTCCAGGACCTTTCTTCTTTTCCAGTGCAGGTTTGGTGTTTTTCTAATATTTTATATTTTTATATTCTAATTTTATACTTTGTTTCTCTTTGAGTACATGTGTAATGTAAAAAGCCTCTTCATTTAGCCACTGCTTTGAGGAATATCAATCTATCAACAACACTCTGTATGAATTAAAAGTAGAAAACACGTAGGAAATATTCAGAACAAAATTATTTCTTACATGTAAGTTAATGGATTTAAAATCAGAATCATCTGTATTACAGTCATGTTTGTTCTTATTATTATTTAACTTCATGCTTAAATAATACGACTTTACATACTCTGGCGTCTTTTTTTTTTAAAGTCAGAAGTGAGGGTGCTTGGTACCTTACTGGACCGTGTCCTGCATTAGGAAGGAATTTCAGATTTCCCTGGGTCCTGCTAATTCTATTACTGCTGGTACATTCAGTGTTGCTTATGTTCTCTTTGGCTGGCCCCACTATGTGTCGAACACTAGACAGAATCATGTACAATGCTTGTAGGTGGTGACTGCAGTAACTGGAGAAGTCTGGGGGACTTTGAGCCTGATTCATCAGGTGCCCAGATCCATGGGAGATGTATCAGCACTTTTGGGGGGCCTACGTGAGAGAATGCAGGACAGGCTCCTCTAAATGTGAGACCCAGATGTGAGACCAAATCCTTCTGGCTGCATGGCAGTATGTACCTGAGCAATGCAAGCACGCTTGGGTATGCAGCAGTCATAACTCTACTTGGTGACATGTGTGACTTAACTTGCCTCTGTCAATGCATGTGAATAAATAATATCAGTATGGGTACCATGTGATGCCAGGTTTTTTAAAGAAAGCAGAGAGATGGCAAAAGATTCACACCCTTGATTTGGTTCATAATTTGTTTGTAGTAGGAAATGGAAGCCAGTCTGATAAATATGTGTATAGTCTGATACACAAGCACATCTACACATATGTACAGAATATGTGTTGCATTAATAGAATGTTCCTATAATAACCAATACATGTTTTAATCAGCTTGTATCACCTGGCATTTGTGGAAAGCCACACTCTGCCACCCAGGATGCTTGTTTTCCAGGTTTAATTTTTTTTCAGGAGAATATTCCATCAGGTATTAAGGTATTGTAGATGACATCCCAGAATTGATTTAATTTATCACAGCAATCTCAGTTTCCCTCACAGTGTGCCTCTCAATTAGGTTATCACCTAATGCTTTAAAACTGTCCTAGTAAATGAATGAGTGAACATCTAAATCAATATTGCTTTCTTCTTAGATTCAGAGCTGAGTGGATAAAACCCTCAAAAACACACATTGATTTTATATTAAAATATATTGCATTGGAAAGAGGAGGAAACATATAGCTCTTAAGTGTATTTGGTAAAAATATGCAGAGTAGCACGTGTAGCATATTAACATGTGGTTCAGTAGGCTGAAAGTATTATGAAGCTGGAATTGTTGGCTGTGCCTTTGCCTTAATATACTGCCTACATACAGTTTGGTTTTGCAGCTTCAGAGTACTGGAGGTTTTAGAACTCGGAAGTGCAATAGTGTGTGGATTACTGGAGTGAAAGATAAATAGTGTGCACTGAACTGCTGGTAGTGTGTGACAGCAGGTCTTTTTGTTGGAGCTGATGCCTTTCTATCTGAATTTTGCAAGGCATTGATCTTTACCTGTAGAAATTTATGACCTCTGAAAGGAGGTATAAAAAGCAGGCTGGCAATGAAAGGCTGGCAATCTGTTAATTTTTTCTTTTACACTTTCTGTCTGCCACTTGCTGAATATATAGTTTTATAAAATTTAAATAATATTTAATATGTGTAGCTTGGCTGTGCCGGTATTCCTGACATGTATGTTTCTTTTAAAAAAGAAAAATTATTTCTGTATCAGAAGTGCATAGGACTGTAGGCTATTGTTTTTGCCTTGTAAGCAATAATTAAGAAAAAATTTGAAAGTGTCTGTCAGATGAAAGAATGAAAATATAACCAGAAAAGAAAAGTATTGAATCGGTAAAGCACATGCTCCTAATTATAATAGTAAAATAAGTGAACTCCTTATTTACCTAAGAATGCCAGACAACTTTGGCAGAGGAGGAGGGGAGAAGTGAAAGAAATTACAGTGAGCCAGTTGTCATCAGCACTAATTTTTGTTCAACTTAATTAGACGTAAGGGTCCAGATCCTACTGGTGGCTGTGAAAATCCTGGTCCAAGCATCACTCAGCTCTCCATCCCAGAGGAAAGGCTGGACTGTCTGCAGAGACCTGGATGCATTTTGTATGACTCTAAGACAGGCAGGGCTCGCTATCTCCAGGAACATGTCAGCCAAACAGGAAAGGCTCAGACACAAAGGTGGAAGGCTTCCATCGGATGCAGGTTGGAGTCTTCTGCTGCTCCTTGTTTTACAAATAACATGTGTTTCCATGCCTGTGAGCTGTGATGGTGCAGCTGGTGCAAAGGGAGAAGCTGCTGGATTAAGCTCTTTCCCCTGTCCCACTTCAGTGCGCGGCTCAGCCGTTGCAGCAGCACCTGGATGTGGAAGCAAAGACTGCTGCCCAAACAGCAGTGGCTGGGACAGCTGGTGGCCTTGGGAGGGACATCACTTCTGTGTTCCAGCTCTGGGCCCAGGTCTGCAAAGTTTCCATAATGATTTCAGGCAAGAGGCTGAGACAGGCAGTCCAGGCAGGATCAGAACCTCTGAAGCTCTAGGTTTAGCTACTTAGCACTTCATGACTGAAGATACTTTGTTGAACCAAAAAAAGAAAGGTTTGAAATTTATGTTTTCCTATCAAGCTGGCTGAGAACGGAATCACTTTAGTAGAACAGCACACATTGCTTCAGGGCCAGAAGGCTTTTCTTTGCATGGATTCTGGACTACTGAGCAGAAAGAAAAACGTTGCATCTCTGTAGAGCTTTCAACAGTAATTTCTCATCTTGTCCTTCACAATAAAGCAGTGAAAGCAGCATAAGAGAAAAAAAAATGTGCAAAGCAAAGTCTCCCAAATAAAAAACAGAGTTGTGATGAAATTTCCTGTATCAGTAACTGAGAAGTGTTTTCACAGAAGGGACTGTTGTATGGTGCTTCTGCAACTGTTGATGAAACTCAGTATTCTGAAATTGTATCTCCCATTACATTTGTGCTTATGTTTTAAAGTCCTCAAAGCCAAACTTTCAGTGTGCTCCTGATCTGTGCTTTAAAACCTTCCCCAGGCAGTAGCTTTGCCTGCAGACAAGGTGCCTTGCTGTGGATTAAGGTATTATTGTGATGGGTGAAGCTGATCACAATCGGGTTTGTTTACTGAAACCTTGTACCCGTCATGCCTAAATTCTGGATGATGACTTAGACTGGGTAGGAACTAATTCTCCTTAGGCTGTCAGTGGCTCAGTAAGTTCACTAGGGAAGCAAGGCAGTTCAGTTACTCATAGCTGCTCTGAGTCTGTGCTGAGGATCTGATCTTGCTTCTCCCGAGTGCATATGAATTGCGTTGCTTCTTGCAGGCACAAGTTGTAACAATTCCTTGCATTTTTCTTTCTTTGTGTCACTTTATCCTGCAGTGATCTTATCAGCACTATTTCCCTAGAAGAACTTGGATTTTGATTATTTTGTTTGCCTTGATTCAGATGGGTGTTAAAGTGACCTCGCTTTCTCCCCCACCCACCAGCCCTCACCCTTTCTCTTTCTCCCTGTTTCTCCACCACCCTCTTTCCTCAGAGGATTTACCGTCTTTGTAGATTTGTTTCTCTTTCTCCTTTTCTCTCCAGTGTCCACCCTGATTTTGTAACCATAGCAATAACTGAAATACAATCCTAATATTTGCTTGCTGTAGCTATCATCTAGCCCAACAGATGAACTGCTGGCTTGTGTGTGTCAGAAGGTTTCGAAATTTAAGTCTGATACATCCGTATATGTGAGGATAATTTGTTTGGTGCCCAACTGCCCCTTACAGAAAAGGTTTTGTTTTTGTAAAGTTGTGTGTCAGTGTGCACTGGTGCAAGTAAAAGCAAGTCCTTATGGTAGTGAAGCCAGGGAAAAAGGAAATTGTAAAAGTAGAAACAAGGCTGCGTTACAGGTAAGTCCTGCTTCATTTAGATGTATTTCAGTCTCTTGCTTGGAGTATGTACAGCTTTCATTTTCCAAGGTTTATCCAAAATCCACAAATAATGGAAATTGTTTTGCACTTCAGTCTGGTGCACATTAAGCCCAGTGTTTGATTGGGATGTGCTAGTCCATCTCATGACAAGTGATGGGCTTTGGGGTGGAGGAGATGGTTTTACACACTTTACCAGCCCCATATTTTAACCACTGAGGACACAAGAGCTGGAAGCAAAATTCTCTTGGCAATAAATCTCTTCTTTATGGACAGGCTTAAAAAGCATTTTCTAAAAACCATGCAGTAGCTAATGAAGCAGTTTATTAATTATGATAGTCTTCCTGTGAGATAAATAATTTCAGGCTGTTGAACTGAGAGAGAAAAGTGAAGTGACTCACTAGAGGCCACACAATTTGTCAGTGGAAGAGCTGAAACAAGCACAGAAGAATTTCTGGCTGCCAGTTCCAGAAAACACAATTTCTGTCTGAGTAGAATTTATGTATATGTTTTTTTTCAAGTTAATATTAATATTGGTAATATCAATATAATTGTTGAAATATGCTGTTTTTTCAGGACTAGTGAAAGAATGGGAAGACTGAACTCCTCAAGCTTACTGGGGGTGCAGGCTCAATTTAGGATTCAAATCCAAAAGAAGGTGATGGTTTGTGTTTGGATTTAATGCCCCTGAAATTTCCTGAACTTTACTGACGAGATTTTGGCTCAGAATGACAAAAATTAACTGATCTTCTGAGACTTCTGTCATCTGAGATGATGGAAGCCTTGTGAGATCAGCCTCCCTGGCATCATGGCTTTCACTGAAACCTCAGGAGAGCACTTACTTTCACATAATGTCAACCATATCCAAAGCAGGACTAACGAATACCCCCGTAAAGCTCCTTCTAAGTTCACAGACATACTTGAAACACTGCTACAAGCTGTGTGCAGTCTGAGGGAATGTTCACAGCATTAGTTGTTTCTTCAGTCCGATATGGCAGGTGACACTTTTCAGTGGTGGGAAGGCTATATACCGTCTTCCAGATGTTCATTAGTACAACTTCTCTTATTTATGTTCACAGAATTATCAGGGAGGTAATTTAAAAACTGGGACAGGCTGCGTCGCCCACCCTGGAAACACTTACCCAGCAAACTTCTCTCAGCTCTGGTTTTTACTAGCAAATTGCTGGCCTGTAAAGTTTATCTGAGATTTTAGTTTACAAAATGCTATGAATAATCTTCTCAAATGTGCTCTATAGTAAGACTGCATGGGATGTAGAATAGTTAGTTGTGTCCTCAGCACTCTGTATCCTCTTTATTGTACGATTGCTGTGTCCCCGCTTCACAGGACAGCCCCACCAGGGGACCTGAGCTGTCTTTACTCAGTTTGTTGCTCATGTGCTGAGGACTGAATACAACTTCTCTGGAAATGTGGGCACATCCAAGTTACTCTGCTTTAGATAGTTTGCTTTGTTTTAAGTAACTTATGTTACAAAGAAGACAGTGAAATACTTGACATAGCTGGAATATTGCAGAGGCGGGGGAATGTGGACTTTGACCAGCTGAAGATGAACTAGCATGAAGATTTGACTAAAAGACTGTCAGGTTTTTTTAGAATAGAATTCAATTTATGCAAAGCCTTCCTCTTCTAGTCATGCATGGGCTTTTTCTTCTCTCCCATTTTATATGTTGAAGTCACACTGAAAACAGCTCATTTTCATATAGAAAAGTGTTCCACAAATCTGACTTTAAGATAGTATCGCACTTTTTATTTAGTAACAGGATCAGAGGGAAAGTAGCTTAATTTTGTGTTGTTACCTTCATTATATACATTTTCATTCATGAGAGCTTGGTCTTAAAATTTTGTTGTTAAAAAACAGCAGACAGGATTCCTGTAGTTCTGTTGTTTGAGCTATTGGAAATGATTTAAAACAAAACCTCGACCTTTTCACTGCAACTCCTCTCCATTTTAGTTTTCCAAAATGAGTGTTCAGAAAGGACATAAGCCCCACAAGCAACTTAAAATAGAAATTCATAATTCTCTAGCTTTAAAATATCAGAGCCAAGATTTCTGGTATAGTTAGAGATTACTTTTAAAATTTAGCCCTGCTCCTCAGCTTTAAACTTGTGTAAGTTGACTTCAAAGGAATTGTAGGTTTTTTGCATCAACTGAGGACCTAGTTTATACTTCTGAATCTCAAAATTTCCTTTAGGCAAGCTTTGGCCCTCCCAGAATTTGATACTGCCAGGTAAGCATTTTGTTTATTTTGGCTTTAATACTCTTTTATTTAGAATCCACATTCTGTATTTTACTGAATATTCTACAGGCTACATAGAGTCCGACTACAGACCGTATTTGGGAAGATTATTCATAGCATTTTATACACTAAATATTTAGTGCATATTTGCCTCTTATTCTTGCACACTGGTGTTTTGACAACTCTTCCAGAATCTTGTATGAACTTTATCTGACTTAATTTTTCAACTCTGCTTCCTGTATATGTTCATTACATAATATTTAAAGATGCATTATTTTTTCTAATGCTCAAAACAGTATCAGAAGATTTTTATAATTGATTCATCATACCAAGCAATCATCAGCAGTTTTGTGACAGGCTTTGGTATCTGTCCCTAATAATTCATAATGAAAAATTGCCAGATATTTCTTTGAAAGTGATGGATGATTCATGTTGTTATATTTAGGTCACATTATTCTGGAATGTTTAAATTAGTCTAAAAGCCACCTCTGAATATACATGTGCAAACATAGAGTACATTTTTAGTTTCCCATCTGGAAATACGTATAAAGTCCAGGACTGTTTTCAAGTCGCGAGAAATATTGTTATATTTTTATTTTGGTATTTCAGTTCACACTCACACTAATATGAAAAGTTTAGTAATGGCATATCCTCAATACTGCCCTCAAATGCCAAGGTTACACATGAAGTCCAATGGGATCTAGCAAATGTTTAAACTTTTATTAAAGTCCAAAGCCCAAAATAGACTTTACTAGACCTGTACAAATTATTTTAAATTATGTAAATATTTTTAATATGTCTGGCTTCTGACAGAACACCACTATACGCTGAAGTATGACATTCGCCTTACTGTGCCAACTTTCTGCTTTTTTTTTTCTTCCCAAAATACCTAGCATCATTACTGGATTTGACTAGAGTCTGCTTTATGTGCTGCTTGTGGTTCAGGAGAAGTATGTGTAAGGAGGATGAACTGTATTCCCTGACTGTTAACAGAGGCTCTTTAGCATGAGGTTAAGCGTGAACTTTGTTTTAGCTGCCAACAAAGCAGCCAGGAGATACCCAGGATAAGGGTGGGGGAAGTCCTGATCTGCTTTCCATCTAATGGACATGTGCAGCTGCTCCGCAGGCCGGTGCTGCTGTGCCATGTGTGACTATGTCAGAGAGAAAACTATGTATTTGGAGGGTTGTAACAGATACTGCTATAACTTCATCTTCTAGGAATTTTATTAAATTAAAAAATCCTGCCAAAACATTAATATCTGGATGTGTACAAAATCTGGGCTTTTGAGTACTTCATTTAAACAAGAGGCAGTGGTGGGTGACAGTAAGAGCTAAAAATCTGAAGAGCTCCAGGTTTATTGGTCAGATGTTTGCATGTGTGCTTGTTTGTGCACATGTTCATTTTTCTTCTCTGTGATTATGGTGGGTCTTTTTTCCTCCTCCATTCCATGCACTTTTACTGTGCAAGCATAATCTTATCTAGGCCTATTTGGCTAACTTCGTCCATCTATTTATTTGTGTATTACCTTATCTTGTGTTAAGAATTCACTTTTCCTGAAATACTTTAGAAGGCTGAAGAAAAATAAATGTCTAAAAATCTATGTGAATTGTCCAAAAACCACTTACTAACACATAGGGTGACTACCATTTGCACAAAGAATAAGAAATTTGTTCAGCTACATGAATTTGCAGAGGCTTGTCAGTCTTCTAAATCATGTTAGTGGTGGATTAGTTTGATTGGAAACTTGATCCAAGCAATGTTTGAATTAGTTGCATACAGAGTTCCCAGAGGTAATCTAGAGTTTATGTGAAAAATGGTATATAACTGCATCAGTACTGAGAATGAAAATAGGAATGAATTGCCCTTGGTGAAATTTGTGGTCACTGGGATTGTTCAAGGATACCCAAATCCCTCATTTAAGTAAGAAATAAGAAAATAAGGTAGCTTAATCTCATTTTAAAGATTTTAGAAAATAAAACTTCCCTTTCTACTACACTTTAAATTCAAGATGTGTTTATGCTAGTCTTAGTAAAACTGGTATATGTGACTCATGATGGTAGTTTAATACTGCCCACAAAAATCCAAATAACATAGCTATGACTTGTAGTATCCATCCTGCGTGTGCTTTCCTCCTATAGGAGTGGAGGAGGAAAGCTATCCCTAGGGCTGCTGGTCACCGCAGCCTGGGTGATGACCAGCTGGGTGAAGCAGCTCTAAACCTCCTCCCATCTTTGGTTTGTTCCCTTCATAGTGAAAACAAGAGATTGTGAATGTGCATTTCTCTGGTGCATGTAAGATCTTTCTGCAGAGACACTAAAGTCTGAAGTAAAAGTGAAGCTCTCTTGAGCTGCATTTGTGAAGTAGATGATAAGCAACCAGGATAAATTTCTGGATGTCTTTAAACAGGCTCTAAATTCTGTTTAAAAAAATTAGCTCTAGATTCTGTTGAGCCTCCTGCCATTTACAGGACAGGACGGGAGAAATCATGATGTGAATGTAGTTGGGAAATCGCATTTGCCTGAAGTCCAGGCAAATACCTGCTTGTCACTCTCCATCCTTGGTTTCTCACTGGGATGTTAGTGTCACAAGTGATGGGCCATGTCCCCACTGATGGTGACAGCACTATGCCAGGAGCCTCTAGTGCAGGGGCCTAGGCAAAAGGGAAGAAGAGGAGCCCAACGGGCTCTATCCAGGCTCCAGGTGCTTCCAGTGCTGATACTGGGCCACCATACCCACTGAGGAGAGAGAGTCTGCAGTCCTGGTGCTCCTGAGGTGAAGGAGCATATGTGTTATCTCTGCAGGGAGTAAAGCAGGACCCCTTCCCCCACAATGTTTGTAAAAGACCATGAGAGCCCAGTTCTCACCAGCAGACATCTCCTGATCCTTCCTGAGCCTTGGTGTAGGGTAGACAAGTGCTGCTGTTGGACTTTGCTTCGCAGGACATCCAGCAGTGCAACCATGTCTCTGTGGCTGCTGCTCTTCTTTGATGAAGAAAACCACCCAGGACACACTCCCAAGCCCCTCTCCTCTTGTTTTACACACCCAGTAGGTAATGTTAGCATGGTATCAGTGAACACTCTACCTGTCCTCTTGAATCTCTTGTGCAGCATTTGATGTATCTCCCATAATAAATTATGTACTTTGAGAAGCAATAACAATAGCTGAGATTCTTGAGACAAGAAGAGTCACGTTACCAGAAGTACCAAAAAGGCTGATTAAAATTAAATCGTAGCAGACAACAGTTGTGTTACAAAGGAAGGCTCGATTACAGCCAAATCACTTTCTTTGCTAACCTCTGACTTATTTATTTCGCCTGCATGCTGCAGTCTGCATACTCTTTCTGATTGTAATGAGCATTAATTGATTAGCTGGATCTATGAAGAGCTTGAGCACTCGTAAGTACTGTCCCAGTGGGTACACAACTAAATTGTTTATGAGGTAATTAGTATTTTAATGCCTTTTCTAATGAGCCTTTTCAGTAATGAAATCTCATGAGAACATTATTGGTTCATATATATTTCTTCAGACAAAACAAAAGGTAAGCTAATGCTATTAAGAGATTTTAAAGCTAGTTTATAAAATGGTTTTCAGTAACTTTTTTTTGAATGCTTGCCTTGGTTCATTTTGCTTTATTAAAAAAAAAAAAGCCATTTTAATTTTTCCCACTGCTCTGCCTCTTGCACTCCTCTCTTTTGACAGAATTCTTACACTATACTGCAATTTCAAATAATTGGGATAATTTCTGAGGCTGCTACCCGATCTCCTAAGCTCAGCTGTAAGTAAATAATACCATACTGTCTGAGCATGTTGTTTCAGATGTGTTCTCATCCTGGAAAAAAAACCAACTCTGTGCCTGGCTGCACAGTGCCTTGGATTTATGACTGTGTCAAGTCTGAGAGAATGACCAACCTCTACAAAGCTTTTCAACGTCAAGCTGAGCTCCATTCTGGAGGCTTGCAAGCAGCACAGAGCTTGCAACCATACGGGCAGTCTTCAGCTTTGTTGGATATACTTAATTTTACCTATGTTTAATGCATAGTGGGAAGGACAAGTGCTTTGCCTTGAATTCTATTTTTCTGGTACCTAAAAAAAGAGAGCCAAAGATGGGTTTCTGGGAAGTTTTTCAGTGTGTGAATGGCTCATTTTATCATTGGCCACAGGGATTTTTGTTCTCTGGAGATCACAAGGTATCAATAGCTTTTATGCTACTCATCTCTTAGGGTTCACTTCTAGCTGGGAAGTACGGTCTTGTCCTGAGTGGGACTTCAATTACAGTTTAAAAGCAGATAGAAATGTAGGGAAACAGCCTGAGCCAAACAATGAAGCATCTGTGTTTTGGAAACCTGTTTCATAAATTAGTTTTGCATCAATGAAGCATCTGTGTTTTGGAAACCTGTTTCATAAATTAGTTTTACACCATCTAGGCGATGTATGCCTTGAAATGCTTTAGAAACTTCATTTAAAGTTAGGGATGTACAAATCCTCTTTAATACTAGAAGCTGTAGGAGTAAAACTGTAAGAAGTTCCCGTATACAGATCTCATTATGTAATGTAAGATGTAGTGAGTCTAATTCATCCTCAGGGTGTCTTTAATGGTGTCAGCCCAGTTTTTGCAAAGGATGGATTTGGCCTAGGGACATCACAACCATAAAACCTTACTGTCTTCCACTGGCATTTCTCTCTCTGTCTCCAAAGCTTTACTGAGACATGTCACTGTGGAATATTAATAGCCTAGTACTCTTTGATGACTCTAAGTTATTAGTAGTATGGGTGTTGTTTTCTTCAAATGAATATGAAAAGGCACATTTTCAGTTAGGGCAACCCTAAAAGCTCCCTCCAGAACATAGAGAAATGGTGTCCTTTGGCTCCATGTGTGTGACATTGCTTGCAGTACCATGCATTAGCAGCACTCAGGAGATGAAGAACGCCCAGCACTGACCACTGCTTTCCACATTGCCTGCCATCTCCACACCCTTTTGCAACACAAGACCCAACAGCACAGGCAAGGTTGATGCCTCCTGCATCAGCTCCTGACAGCACCCACAGAATCTCAGGTTCTCAGTGCTCACCCGCATGTGGTGGAGCCCTCTTGTCAAGGCACAGCCAGCATACTTACAGGATGGAAGCTAAACAGCCTAATCTGTTCCTGTGGCTAAGATGTGGTAGCTTCTTGTGTCCATACTAACGGTTTGTTCAAAATGCAAAATAAATCAGACTTGCCTGCCTTGCCTTCAGAGCGAAGCCAGCCACCCTGGCTCGTCTGGGACCCTCTGCATGGGCAGCAACCTGATAGGCTGCGACCACAGCAGTGCCCTGAGAAGAAAGTTCAAGTGAGAAGGTGCACATCAGGTTACCAGCCCAAGAGTAGAGGAAAAATATCCTCAGAGAAATATTTTGGTTTCCATTCTGGAAACTTCATAGAGGGTGTTTCTGCTCTGTATTCAGAAGCTTCCTTAGGGGACAAATGATCCCTCGGCTGTCTGAGGATAGGAGCTCCTAACTGCTTGTCTTTCATGGCCTTTGGACTTGCTAAACACTAATGGAGAACAGTAAGAATTAAATTGGGGTGGTGGGGAGACCAGTTGCCAGATATTGCTTTTGATTTGGTAGTATTTCTTTTAAATTTGAAACGGGCTGGAGTTGTTTTCCTTACTTTTTCAGAGACTCACTCTATTTGTTTGTGCTTCCTGAGTCATCACCTGTCTTTGCCAAGACTTTATTATATCTAACAAAAGGTATATTATTGATGCACTGTGGCATGCACAAAGCCTTTCTATGAACTTCACTGGACATGTGTTCCTTTCATATTCATTTTGCTTCCCGTCTCTGCTCCTGAGCAAGTCCGTGCTCCAGGCTCTGCTCTGACAGTGTGTAAATGCTCAGCAGGCCTTTACACCTCATCTGCTTGAAAGCACAGCTTTCTCAACTTCTGATCCATTTAAATCAGTCCTCGTACCTTTCTATAATAACATGTATGTAAATACATGTTATGATAGGTATATCTATCTATATATTTATATATCGTCTCTGTGGTGATTGCTAAAAAAACAGTAGAGAATTAGGCACAGAAGAAATTGTCTCTATTAGAAATACTTGGAAAGAGCAAAAAACCCTTAAAAGAGAAGTTTGCCACTGTCTATTTCTTTCTCCTCCTTGTGTATGCCATGAGATCATGATTAACGGCTTTGGTGTTGTTTGGAGGGCAGAAATCACTTGTATGTTCAGTTCAGGAAGACCTCTGGATCGGCAGGGCCAGGGAAACCGGCAGCTCTGGGGCTGGAAGGACCCATGATGTCATCTTACGTGGCCACAGGGGATGCAGCTATTACTTGTTTAGGCATTACTCTTGGATAGCACTAAGGTGTGTGGGTTCTTTTGGCCTTGCAAACACATTAATTCTACCATGAGCAATGGAAAGATTCCCCACCCTCAGGGGAGGCTGTTTAGAATGGGGGAAGTCCTAATGTGCAGGACAGGGGGCTCTTGGGGGTGTGCATGCAGAACGACAATCAGAGAGGACTCTAGACTTTGCAGATACACTTCTAATGATGCAAACTGAGTTCAAAGGAATGGGAACCTCTAAATGAAGTGTACTTGAAATAAAGCTACTATGAGATAGAGAAATATATACAGTAGAGAAATAGGATATCTTGACAATTATTCATGGCTTTTCTGGGATGTCTTGGATTGTACAAACTCACTGCTATTGTGTAAGTGAAACCCTAGATTCCCTGAGGCCATAACTGTTACTGAAATTTAACTTCTTTTGCTTTGAAGAAAGAAAAGAAAAAGTAAATTTAGCACAGTAGTGTATCTCCTGTAAATCCTACACATAAACGAAGTACGAAAAAGATATAATTAAGAAATTATAGACAAACTTGTAATTTCATGACAATTTCCCTCCAAATAACATGAATTCTGGCAATATATATTCTCCATATAGAAGGAGAAATGGAGTTGAATACCTTCTTTTTCTTCAGCCTTTTTTTTCAGTAAAAGAAGATGCTATTGAGGATATGTTGGGTAGTCTGTCTGGTGTCATTGATGAGCTCTGCAAGAGATATGCTATCTCTGTTTTGCTTTTAAGCTAAATGAATACATTCAAAAGGCATGGATAATGTAAGCATCGTATTCTCAGGGTATCTTATTTCCTTACAATCTACTAAACTTTATTTCAGAATAATTGTGTGTTGTATTTACAGTTTAATTTCGATAATGTTTACTAGTGTTTACATATTGTGCCTGGCTAGTAGATGGCAGATATAGAATGAAATTAAAATAAAGAGAACCCAGACAATAAAAATCCCTGTTCACAGTTGCACTATGAGTCTTTGTGCTTCTTCATAGTGTGATTTCAGAATCTAATTAAGCAGATGCTCAAGTAGCTTGGGGATCCAAGCCTTAAATTGCTCTATTAAATTACTTTTTCCTATCAGCATGAGCTTAAGTGTCAAGGATGAATTTACAATAACAAACAACTGTTTAGGATTAAAAGAATGACATAAATTAAACCACCTCAAAAAGCCAGAAATAAACTGTTAGCTAACAACACAAAGTGCAAGCTGGAAATGTAGGAAAGTACAGTACATCTTACTACAGGATTGCCTATTCTGAAAAAGATAGAGCAAAAGATATGCCTAAGTGCCTGAATTGTTTTCTGGGAATATCCTACTATTTTGCATGTAGGTGTTATTTTAATTACTGAATAGGAACATTTCCTTTCCTGTCAACCTGTCAATCACGTACGAATCAAAAAATTGTACCAGTGCATTGGGGAAGACAAGGAACAGCTACTGGCATATAATTTAATCTAAGTAGGAGGAATATCCTAGTTTATAAAATGTGCAAATAATGTAAAAATTTGGCATGTCTTACATGTTTACATTTCTTTATTAATATCACTGCTGTATTTCATTAACAGTGCTATTCCTGAGCAAAAAAAAAAAGGACTTCTGGACTTCTGGATTTGTAAATGAAGCTGAAACCATGGGGTTCACAGTATGAGGGCCACCCTCAGTACAATGTCTGCATTAATCTTTGCTCCTTGCACAGAAGGCTGGAGCTGCCTGCCAGAGCTAATGAATGGATTCTGACTCTGCCACATTAGGCTATTACCAAATACAAAGGCTGGTCACAAATTATAGTTTGTCTGATGGCTTCAGATATAAGCATTAGAAAAACATTTGTTCAACAGTAATAATTAGTCAGCGATAGAGGCAAGTTTTACAGATGGCTTTGGAGCACTGAGGCAAATGCGACTTTCTGTGGGAAAAAGCCTGTTGCCTGCTTAGTGATTCATAAAAAGCATAAAAAGGCACTTTAGTTGCATCTCTTCTAAAGGTGAGACCAAACCACAGCATTTCTACAAAACCCTAATAACCGCAGTCTTTACTGCAAACATTGCAGTGTTTTAAGAGGAGTACTTTTTCTTTCAATTAAACAGCAACAAAAAAAAATCTTACTGGAGAGTTGTTCCTGGCTTTGATTAGGGTCTTACTTGCACAGATACAGTGTTTCACTGAGTGGATTCTTTTTAGCTTAAACCTTAACAGTTAAATTAGAAGAAAACTCACAACTGGCTCAGAGGAGCTCAGCAAATCACCAGGCAGCCTGGGCTGCTGAGATGCTTTCGTTCTTTAGCAATGAACTCATACCTTGGGCTTTTGTATTCTCGGGGAGAAGAAGCCATAGTTCAGAGAACTGCTAGGAACAGGATGGTTAAATGAAGCCCAACAGTAAGCAATTCGTGTTACTGAAGCATGTCATTGAAACTTGGCAGAAGTGCTAGGTCGGAGCTTGTGCTGTGGAATGGCTTTAAGTGCTTGTCATCCCATAGATACCGCTGCACATGTTCTGTATTGTCTCTCCTTTCCTGCGCTGTCTGGGAGAGTGAGTACAAGAATCAGTCTATGCGTTTTCATTTGTTTGACTTTGAGTTTTCTGTGCTTTGGTTTCAGTAGCGTGGCTATCTGATGAATGAGGTGGAATCTGTGCCAGGAGAGATGCAAAACAGCCCATTACTTCATTGTGTGCTTGATTTGCTTGTTTGTTTTAAAAGTTTGCATGTACTAGTGAATGCAAGGGGATGATAGCATCTCATAATTGTAGTGCTGGCAGGAGCAATGCAAGTTTATCCACACAGCCTGCCAAGGTACCTCTAGTCTGGCTTGCAGAACCTTTTATTTTCCAATGGTTGTCCTGCTGCCGTAGCACAGACCCAGAGAGCTTTAAGTACTCACAACTGGCATATGCAGGGAGACCACCAAATTAATTTGCCATTTTCATGTGATTAGTTTTTGACTACTATGTTGCCATATCTTGTGCCAAGGTATTTAAGAGGGGGTTCCTGCTGTGAAAGTCCTTGTTTCCACTTTTGTGCTGATGCAATTAAAGGGAAACTATTCCCTTCCCAAGATGATCGTTCTGCAAAAGGTTTTGAGGGATCTGCCAAGAGCAGAAAGTATGAATAGATTAACAAATACTGGTAATCCCTGCATTGCAGAAAGATGGACTTGATCTCTGTATATTTGCAGGTTTGTGGTAATAGTTTCAGTGCATATAGTTTGCTTCAGTTTTGTCATTCTTCAGTTCCGAGTATTAGTTACAGGTGTCGTGATGAGGGCTTCCTCCAGTGCCCACATGTTCTTGACATGGACTCAGACATGGTAGAGATTTCACTGTAACAGTGCCTTCTGTGATCTAGAGCAACAGTGCATGGTTGGTCATTAAATAATCAAATTTTTTTAGGGGTGTCTTTACCAATGCTAATTAAAATACCTGTAATTAGTAAATTATTTCATTAGTTAAGCTAAATCTCCAGAATATTTTCTGTTTACTGGGTTGCTAGGGGTGCTTAATACATCAATATGTGTAGAAGTGTTCAATGAGATTGCCAGGTTTTTTGAAAGATAGTTTTACATGCTTCAGAAGTAGACTCCAATTGGCTAAGGAATTGGCCAAAGACTGAAAATGTGACATCATTCTTGGCAAGTGATAGAGGTATTTTTGTTAACAGACACTATATAAAAAGTGCACTATACTACTTCTAAGCAAAAATCTGTGTGTAAAAATAATGAAGTATCTTTTAGTCAAGAATAATTTTTCAAAGAAATGTAATTTCCTGGTTAGTCCTGTGTACGAGTCTGTTAATGCAATGTATTTGTTCTTCTATCTCCTTTTTTCTTTAAATACAGTTAATGCATATGACCTGAATACTTTTAAATCAATGTTATTATTTAGCAGATAAATGTAATTATTCCCTATAAATTCTTCAATTCTTCCATCAATTCCATGTATGTGTAATAGACATACTGCAATTGTCTTCTTGAGTCCAATCACATATTTCCAACTTCCAGCAATTACGTTTTAACTTAATTCCAATGACTGATTAAAACCATGTGTATTCAGGTTTAGATAGATGTGCTTACTAGGGGATTGTTAGACCTGCAGAAAATATGTTTTTAATAATCCATTAGTATTTAATTAGCATGCAATAACTGTCTTATTAAATCTAAATTAAAACCTTATTTGAAGCATGTAATTGAAAGTGCCACTGGGTAAAATCTAATCTATCCGGGATGAATTTGCATTGAATAACAATGCTAAAATTTTCTTTCCTGCAGTTTTTAGGGTCTTCCAAACATTTGCTTAGTCATCACAGTGGAATCTTGCAACAATGAGTTTTCTGCAAGTGCAGCATTTAAAATGTGTTTTGGGTCAGAGTTGTCATCTTTTGAGAGTTCATCTTGATTTGAAAGATGATTTTTTGGGTGGAAGATGAGGAATTCTTAAGCCTTTACGAGATGCCAAAATGTGTATGAATGTTTCCTAGCCAGTGAAGAAGGAGAAATGGTTTGCAACACACACCACATGGTTAGGTGTCCCTCAGCACCTCAGGGCACCCAGACAAACATGAAAGGAAAAGGGGGGTTGTGACTCTATCCCTTTAAAATAGTTATTATCATGTATTGCTGTGTACAAGAGGTCACACAACACAGCTAGTGAGAGCAAATTAGAGCAAAATTAGATTATTTACAGAAATTGTGACACTTTTCACTCTGTTCCAGGATAAGAGCAATCCATAATCCACCCAGAAATGTGAATTCATAAATGCTACTGGTGGATTTGCTTCAGCAGGACAGCTGATGGAGTCAGTATAAATTATCAAACCAAATTACTTGTAAAATTCTAAGCATCATTGGTTTGAGATGAATAGCTACTAGAGTTCCTGTAAAGACGTGTTTAATTAACTGGCTAACAAATTTATACCAAAAATCTCCTCTCAGATCTCTTTTGCAGAGTCCAAGTTTGCTGTTTCCTTTTCTCATCATAACCTGTCCCTCCTTGACAGTAAGTGGGAAAACTGCAAATGCAGGAAAGGCAAGACAGAAGAGCAGTATTTTAGCAAGTGAACCATGGGAGATAATCTTCCCAGGATACTTTGTATTGGTGCTTACCCCTTGTCAGCTTCAGTTGTCATTGGATGTTAGTCACCATGGTCATCAAGGTCCCATTTGGGAGCTAACCATTATCTTGCTTGTATCATCATTTTACCTTGATATGGGCAATGTCCTCATGAACCTGTGACAGTTCATCAGATTGGGATTTGGCAGTAAAATATGGGGTAATTCCAGATGTTGATGGCTCTGTCTAAGGATCCAAGACTGTGGTTAGGGAAGAATAAAATATTACCAAGGATGGAGAGCAGGGAGAAGCAGAAAAATATTTTGCTGATTCCATAGACAGTGCAGACACTCTAGCAATGCCTAGAGTGTTGACAGACCTCAGTTCCTGAGTTGTGGTGGACAGTTCTGTCCCTTCTCAAACTGCTCACAGGACTGAAATTCAACTCCTCTGGTTTTTATTAACAAGCTGGGGAGGATGAAGACAAAAAAAAACTATCAAAGAAAGAGGTAAGCCAAGGAGACTTTCAAAGGAGAAGGAAGAAACTTGAGAACAATTTCATTTACAGACAGAAATTTGGCCTCAGAAGGACAGGAATTTGCAAAGACATGTACTGTACAACAAGTGAAGTGAACACAGAAAAGCATCAGGGCTTGTTTGAAGAGTGCCAAAGAAACTTATGTACCCAGTGATGGAACAACCCCTAGAATTACCCAAGTCAAATTAAATGGTTCCTTTTACTTTTAGTATGTTTATGACCAGGCCACATATGACTAGCTGTCATGGTGAATGCACTATGTGTGTAAATTGCCATCTGTTTATTTGAACTTAGACTCTAAGTGTTACTGGACACCCATGCAAAACTGCAGTGCTCTTACTCTGGAGCAGTGAAAAGTGTCACAATTTCTGTAAATAGTTCTATTTTGCTGCAATTTACTCCCACCAGCTGTGTTGTGTGATTGCTTATACATAGCATCATGTGATAGAAACTCTTTTATTATAAAGAGACAGAACCTATGAATAGCTCATGAAAACCCATGGGCAGCAGAATTCAGGCAGACCGCCTAAGCCCTGTAGTAGTAATCATCCAAGTACACGAGACACAGTCAACACAAATGACTGTACCCCATGGATTTGTTCAGAAACAACACTGCCATGCTGACATGGCAGCGAGGTAGCTAAGGCTGAGGACCACTGAGCAGAGAAAATAAGGTGCAAAATTATTTAATTGCTCATCTTCATTTGAAATTGGTGGAGTGTCAAGTCTAGCTAAGAAAACTTCTGGGGTTTATTTACATAGCCCGATCTGAGGCACCTGTCTAAATCAGAAGCCAGTGTTCCTAACAGGATTAATAGATCACTTAGGCTAAGAGCTAATTACAGCCTAATGTGAGGTTCTCTGAATGACTCTCTAGTGGCACGACTGGATTTGGGGCGGCTGAGGCTCCCCAGCCAGGGGCCTGATTCAGGTGGTGTATGTAAGCACTCACACCCTGAGCTTCAGAAAGTTCAACAGCGGAGTAATTCTGAATTAGTTCTAAATTGATTCTATAGTGTTCATCTCTATATGCATGGTTAAAAACTGTGCAAATCACAAAGAAAGTGAAATAGCATGTATGTTACTATCAGCTTGGGGTTAGGGTTTCAGCAAGGAATAAATCTAGTATCTATAGAGCTGCGTTGACTTCAGCAACACCAGTTTACACCTGCTGAGAATCAGACTCAGTTGTTTTTTAAAAAGTCAGTCTTCTATCTACTCTTGGTGCATGTTTGCATGTGCTCTATTTCCCTCTCTTCCTAATATTTTTAAGCAAAAGATGCTGCTGTGGCATCACTGAGGTCAAGGATATTAACGTGGTTATCAGAGAAATTACTACATGTGGTTGGTTCATTGTCTTGTTTTTCAATGCTGGCGTGTAAAATCAGGATTACTAAAAAATAAAAAAGTCTCTTGCATATTGCAAAAAGTAGAAGCATTTGACTTTCATTTCTAATCAAACAGGCTAAATATTCATGTTTATGTGCCTAAATGAAACTTTTGTATGCAGTCTTCCACCCCATCTGCATGAATAGTGGCATTGTAACAGGGTGAGGTCACTGCAGAAGGGAAAGTGAGGTAAGAACACAGCTGAATCTACAGCCTCTCTGCTACATGGTGCACCAGCTTGTGCTTAAAGGAATACAGCACTTTCACCCAAGCCAGAGTTGCTGCGGGCACTGCCTGCAGAGCTGAATGCCTCTCGCAGGACTCTAGATGCATTCCTGGCTCTGCTGTATGGTCTGATGCGCAGTATAAGTTTCCTCTGCTTTTACAAACTGCTCTTCAGAGACCTCTTTACACACCTAATATAAGTGAAAATCCATATGGTTTATTTTGAAGCCTTCATTAAAAAAAATAAACAGTTAACAGGCCTCATCCTGCCTTATGTGGCGTAAATCCTGAGCAGTCCCTTTGTAATATTCACTGATGTTCAGGATTTATGCCAGCGTCAGGGGGAGCAGCATTTGGCCATCAAAGGGCTTTTCCCCTCTCATTCTTTTCAAAAGAAATGACTCCACTTCATAAAGACTGATGGCTTCCTGTTGGCATCACCTTTGTACCTAGTGGGAATTCTCATATATAGAGAGTATGGCATAACCCAGTGTGTGCATCTGAGAACTGGGCAGTGGAAGGGTGACATAGTACAGCAGTGTTTGAAGGAGTGTGAGATTTGCTAAATCTGTGTGTCAGTTCATATTTTACCTATTCCTTGTTAACTTAAAAGGCCATATAAACAGGTTGCCAAGGGTACACTGGCAAATCGCCGTTCCTCACCCACCATCATAATTAGAATTCTGAGAACTTGGAAAAACCTGCTTAGTGAGCAAGCCCTTCTTGCCCTTTTTCCACAAGGTTCTCCAAGCTTGCAAACCTGGGTAGACTTGGAGCAGCTGCTACTTCAAATGAGACTATCCATCCCAGCCTCACCACCCAGCACGGGAGCCAAATGGGCTCTGTTTTCATCCCACGCCACCTCTTGCTGCTTCAGCTTCCCAGTGTAGCTCCATGAGTTCCCAACAGATTTGTCTGAAATGGAAATACCTTTATGATTGCCTTTGCCCCATCCTGCAGCAATGGACCCACCACTCTTCCCAGCCCAGACTTACTGGAGCAGACTGTTTCTACCTCACCTATCAAACTCTTCCCCTCAGTCAGCCGCTGATAACCTTGGAGTCAGGCCAATACACTGTCTGATGTTTCAGAAGCAGGACACTCAGTACTGTGTTCCTGGTGCAGCAGGCTTCTGATCAAGCCAACACCAGAGTTTATTAACCAATTTTGGGGTTTTTTAAACTTTTTTTTTTTTTCTCACATCACAGGCAGTGGATTGAGCCACAAGTGTTAACAAGGTAAAAACATTAAAGTTTTAGAAAGGTTTTTCAGCTCATTTGGTACTCATCTTTGCCCAGCACAGGAAAAACTGACAGGAGCTGGTGAGGCAGACTGAGAAGTTTGGAGAGTCTTTTCTCTAGGAAAATTAGCCATTTTTTGGTTACCTGAGCCAAGACCTTGTTGACCCTAGATTACCAAGCAGAACAGTGTATGTGTGTGTGTCTTCCCTGTAGAAAGAGTAGCTCAGAGGCTCTTTCATCTTTGCTCCATGCATTCCCCAAACACTAAAATGATTTCTGTTTTTCCTGCCCCCACAACATCCAACTTATGAGCATTGGAGCTGCAAATGGCAGCTGTCTCTGGTCAGTCCTGGTCTAAAATCTGTTCTTCCCTTCGGCCTCTCTGACCCATCTGGGAGTTTGGGATTGTGGGAGAGAGAAGAGAGAGAAGAGAGAGAGAGACAGAGAAAAGCCTGCCTGGTAGGGAGAGTGATGGTGGGATATAAAATGGCATAAAAATAGGGGAATACATGAAGAAGAAACTTATAAAAACATAATTGTATTAAGGCTGCAAAAGGAAAAGGATGTCCAGAGAACTGTGGGCAAAATACATGTATCCGGCTAGCATTTCAAATAGCCACATTCAGTCTATGGAAGCTAGACATGCACCACAAGCTGCTTTTAATTAGAAGAGCACAGTAAATGCGACACAAAAGAGTAAATGCTTGTGCTTCTTTCCAGTTCTGTCCTTTGGTGTAACTTGCATCTGACTCTATTATAGCAAAGGAAACATTATGGGACGGAAGCAAGAGAAACTTGCAGGGCTGCCGGAAGGAGCAGGCTGTCTGTTTCCCTTCCCTCTCTTTCCTCCTCCTCCTGCCTTTGGCCACCTGTTAGCATCCCCTCGCCTCCCCCATCATCCTCACTCCTGCCAAAACCTCCCTTTGTCTTAATGTGCAATTTAAAGCCTGGTCTTGTTATGCTTTAATTATATTTTCTGGTGGCTGTTGCTTCTTTCCCAAATGTCTGTGGCCTGTTTTTGTCAGGACAGGAAAGGCTGAGAGTCAGAAAGTGGAGGGGGAGGAATTCAGGCTCGTTCAGCCTGAGCATAAATGAGCCTTTTGCTTCCAGGTCAGTAGTTCAAATCCTGCCTACAAAAGTCGAGCTGGAAAGTGATAGCTGCATTGGAGCCTGCATGTAAAGCATTATTGGTGGTCTCATTTGGGTTCAGAGCAAACAGGTGTTCAAATCACTGCTGGCCCTAATTGGCATCTTCACTGGCAGCTTCAGAGTCAGGGCCAAAGACTGTGTGGGCACTGAGCCTGTGATAGCCTTGCCTGGGTGGTCCTCCTAAATTGTTGTCAAAGCAAGCTGGCAAGGTAGCCAGGGGGGCTCAGACTGCTGTTGTCTGTGTTGTATCTGCTCTGTAAATAAATAGGGATTTTCAGCTCTGAGTGCCGTTCCTGCAGCTTTGATTTCACTTTTAAGAAGGTACTTGTTCTTGTCTTTGCACTGATTTCTTTCTTTTCTTTATTTTACCTTTGATGTAATTAAACTTTGAGGAAACTAATGGATTAGAAATGTAGAACTAAATTTACAGAGAAGCAGTTTAGGCAGAGGCCCCGTTTTGGAGGGGGGCTGGTGAAGATGGATAAACTGGCGTTACTGGAACAGCCTCAGTCTAGGACATTTAAAATTATTTTTGTCTACCAAACAATTCCAGCCAAGATACCTTCCTATCCTTGGTGTAATCACCTTCTTGCAAGTGCGGGATGAGTGAATGTAATTTGGCGTGGAATTATGTCTTGGTCTGTGATGTTTCTACACCATCTATCTATTTCTACCTATAAATAGTAGCTTCCAAAAAGATAAAGTTCCGTCAGGTTTTTACATGAGACCCTGGTGCCCCCAAACAGCGGAGCAGGAGATGAGGCCGAAAGTTTTGAGTCACATGGGAACTAGCAAGTCTCTGTGCTCACTGAGAAAAGCAGGGTTGGTTCCCCTGGCCCCAATGCCCAGGTCTTTTAGCCCATGTCCAGGAGGTCAGGATAAGCCATAAATAAATCCCAGTGGCCTCCTGGCCTTCAGCTCATCTCACAGGTGCTTGGAGAACTCTCACCTTGCTCTCCCCAAGTGCCCTGCAGTTTCGTCTGTCACAGCTTCCAGAGCCCTACTAGGGACAGAGTTGAGCAGCCTGTGGAAAGAGTCATGTAGGAGTGTTACAGAAGTGGGGAGCACTAGGAAACATCATGTGTGATACACTCTCTCTGCTGTTGCAAATCATACTTCCAAAGCAAAGGTTAATTCTCACTGTTCCATTGACTTCAGCATTCTTTTGTCCACTCACTCCAGGTGTGGTTCTGCCCCATAATCTTTAAAACAGTAAAAATAAATTCAAAAAATGTTCCCCACCTTTGCTCTACTTTTGTGAAGCTTGTAAGCCAAATTCTGCCTGAGCCACACTAGGTACAGCTGCTGTTCATAGCTTGTTTAACTCTTGCAGGGTGCTGTCATTGCAGGATACTGTAAAATTTGCTTTTTGTCTTAGTCCAGGTTATTGTTGCTAATTGCACATTTTCATCTACAAGTGCCAAACTCCTGCTTTAAAAAAGAAAAAACATAACCGCCATATGCTAAATTCCTAGCTGTGTAGTAAAGATTGATTACATGTGTTTATGTGTAATTTAAAAATGGTTCATTCAGGAAGTGTATGGTCTTTTAAAGGCAAGTTTAAAATCTTCAATTTTACCTAAGTTTATTTATATTAGGGAAACGGGCCTGGAGTACTAAGCAAACCCCTGTGATATATAGGGTTCAGCCTGAGAATTTTCTGAACTGTTTTATATATTTTTATTCCATCAATATGCTCTTTCATGGCTACTAATTAGTTTTGTTAGTTGACTTACAGAAAAGCACATATAAAATAAGGAGTATGTAATTCCATAGCAGTAATAGTATTAATGAAAAGCACAAAGTCTGGAGGCAATTGTAAAAGCACTACTTCAACCAAGAAATAATTCTTATTTGAATTAGCATGATTAATTGCATATATTTTCCTTGTCACAGCACACTGAAATTGAAATAGTGAGGATGTTCTTAAGCTTTTAGTGTATAATTCTAGTGTATGTTGAAACAAAGGTATATGCACATTGTGTACATATGCATAAAATAAAGCTATGAATAAGCGAGAAAGACTAAATTTCAGTTCTACTTTTAGCTGATTTTTTAAACTTGAAACAGTATTAAATTTAATTGCACAGGAAAGTAAATGTGACTTTCATTGGTTGCTCCAGTGTCATGCAGAGGGGTATTTAGATCCCACAGCTTTTGCACTACGTGCCTAATTGGTTTACACACTGGATGCATTCGTGCAGGCTGGAGCTATTTTGCCTGGAGGAGTGAAAGAGGAATCACCATGTTTGTTTCTTTTGCATACTATCTGTAGTACTTGCTTACTAAATATGTGGACTCTATGAACGTCACACTGTTTGCAGTTTCTGAGTGTGGGCTGATGGACCGCTGGCTGGGGCACACCAAAGATGGTAGAGGGTGCCATCACTCCCTGCCTGTGCATGTGCAGCACGGGAGTGTGAATTGTTCTCCTCTTCAGCAGCCCGCATCCTCACAGTGTTCCTGACATGCCCAGGTTCCCCTAGGCCTGCTGTGTGCCCTGGGTGTTTTTTCTGTGGAGAAAAAGGAAATCCTGCCAGTCCACATCACTAATACAAGTTTGTCAAATGACATCAGCAGCAGAGGAGAATTTAGTTTCTAACCACATGCAAATAGGTCCCGGATTGCTGGCTATGCCACTATGTCAGCTCTGATTTCTCATCCATTATTTGATGGGCTTCAATGCATAAATGCTAGATATGTTCCCTCTCCTTTTCCTCGCTTCCCATGCAGAACTTCTGGGTTTGTTTTGACTTTATTTGTGGAAAATGTGTTTTGAACAACAAACATACTTCCTCAGGAGAAGTTTATTTCAAGGATGATTTCCTGCATAAGCTTTCCTTTTCTTTGTTATTATTTTGCATTATGGTGAGCTGTTAATTACTAAAACAGTTCAGATATTTTCCCAAGGGATTTGGTAATAGTTCCAATGTTCTTTGTCATGAATTGGCACTAATTTTACTAATAAAAGCTACTGTATTATTTTGGCCACATGAAGCATTAAGGCATGTCAGCCTGCCTGCAGGTATATCAAGACACAGCAGCAAATCAGGTCATGTCATGCAGGTTAACGTCAGGTTAGATTTTACAGCACGTAGGACTGCTTAAAATGGCATGGGCCTCCAGACTGTGTAATTTGGGGTACTGGGACTTGGAACTTGTCGCTGCTGGGTCTAAGGGTTGAAGACAACAGAGCTATGAAAAGTGTGTCTCTTGTCACCAGGCATTAGCTGTCTTGTTCAGTCTGGACTGAACTCCTGTAAGTGATAATCACTTCCAGGGAGTAATTCAGCCCTGAGACATGGGATGCTTTGTCCTGTGCAGAAATAATCTAGATATGTATTCTAGACTACTGAGTCTAATTGTGGATCAATTCTGATATTGATGAGCTCTCCCTAACAGGCTGCCATTTAAAAATCAGTTCCTTTTTTCCTGGTATCTTTCCCAGAGACACGAGGAGGGCATTGGCACCTCCTGAGCATGGGCTACATCCCTCTGCCTGCCGCTCCATAGACCTCTGCCTCAAGAGGATACTGGATTAGTTGCTTTTTCAGTGAAGAAACCTGAAGGACTTGGGAGTTCTTCATGACTTTTGGATTTAGTCTGTATCAGTTATTTTCAGAAGAGAGCTTAGAAAAGGTGGGAAGCAAGGAAACTTACACAGATGTCACAGGCAGTTTGGTTTGGTTTGGTTTCAACCAGAGGTCTCTGGGTCACTTAACTTCACACAGTTCTGCACACATCAATTCAAACTGTTCCCTTATAAGGCATTCTTTAAATAGTATTTCCAATACAAGGGAGCTTAAGTCTATTTGCAAAGCTACTGAATAAATACACAATACCAGAATAGAAATCAAATTGCAGGGACTGATGTCTTTCTAACAATGCTTAGTTCAAGTAATGGAGGTAGTACAGTAAAGTGAGAGAGCCCCCCCATTCACACATATGTAATTAATTAATGTCTACATTGCCAAAAAAAGGAAAGTATTTTGACAACAGTTATTTGGTGCAATTATGAATTGTTCTTTCTTACAGCCCCAAAAGGCAAAAGCAGGAATGTAACTGCAATACATTGCCCTTTTTCCCCCTATTTTTACTTTTCGATCAAGTCTTAGAGCTCACATATTGAGTAACTGGGAGAGAAGCCAAAACCATTCCCTTTACAAGTGATTTTAAACTATGCATGAGGTGTGTTTTTTCCTTTTGTTTCATGGAAACATCTCTGTTGTTGGCAAAAGTTGTAAGTTAGGAAAGTTGGTCTATAATTCTGCATTGCCAAGGTTTCAAGACCAGGCCTAGATGGTCCATAAAACTATTTCCTCTTAAGCAAGAGTTCCACCTTATTAAAAACAGAGACCATGGTCATCCCATGCCTTTCCCTCATCACCAGCTCTCCCTTCTGGGGATGCACAGTGAGAGGTTCGGCAGCCCTGCTTCTGCCCCTTTCTCTTGCTGGACCTCTGGGACTTCTGTGAGGTTAGTGCTGAGTGCTGTTTTGAGGGCAGTGATGGGGTGGTGCAGAGGTAGAGAGGGGCGTTCCTGCCCTTGGGATCCCACTGGTGTTTTGGGGATACTTAGAGAGGTTTTGAAGTAGTGGGCGTCTCCTGTATCTGCTGTCGTGCGGTCATGATGGGGACCGTGCCAAGAGCCATGTGCTTTTGGGGAGGGAGCTGCTAAAAGAGCTGACGGGGGACAAATTCCTCATGGCCCTTCCCTTCAAATCTGCTCAGGCAGGAGCATTCATACCTCGGGCCTCCCTTGGGGGAGGAGATTCAAGGGAGAATCAAACAAGGGAGGCAAAAGTCTTTGAGTAACGGGGCGTCAACTGAGCGGGACTTGGCCTGTGGCTCCAGTTGGCAGGTCTCTAAAATCGTATTCTGAGAACTGACTGCAAGCCCTGGCTGGACCATCACTTGCTCCTCACTGCCTGACAGACAGACAGTAGTGGCCTGACTCACAGCCAGCTCACGGAACTCACAGGCAGCCAGCACTCACCTCACTGCCCCACACGGCTCGATAGAGGTGCAGGTTTATGAACTATTAAAGCTGCTTGGGTTCAGCCATCCCTCATCAGGGCAGTCAGTGCTGTAAGTTTCTGCTGAGGACTGGATCCCTGTTCTTCTCAATCCCTAATTCCTCTGTTTACATACTCACCCATATTTCTTTTCCCCAAACTTTTTTGCAAATTTATAAGTAATTACCAGAGCTGAATAAACCTCTGCAGATCATTGCTTTAACTAATTCAACCTAAAAGATATGCATGAAGAAATGAAAAGGGCTTGGTTTATATAAGAGCCAAAATGGTAAATGGGGCATGTGGATGTTTATTTCACAAACTGCATATGGTAGAGATATAGATAGTCAGAGGCTAATTGAGGAGAATGTAGTTAACCTAGGAAGAGAATTCAATTTAGGAATTACTCTTGTGTCTGTTTCAAAACTACCTGGGAGAGCTTGTTGGGGACTTTAATTGAAAGCAATCTTCTCATGGGTATTTATCCTGATCTTGATAGATTGACTCGATAGCACATGGGATATAGGTCGAGATTGCTGAGTGCCTTTGTGCCTTGTATTTAAACTTCTCAGGGATGTAGAAGTCAATTACACCCCCAGACAACATTTGGTCTCACCCAGGGTTTGCCTGATGGCAGCCTTGCTGCAATTCTTCTGGATTTGTTCTACCATACATAAAATTGAGATCATATTTGTGATATGAACTGAGGTGAAAATATCAGTGCTTGTTTTATTTTGAGGAGGAGGAAAGAGGATGATCCATATAGTGTTCAATGCAGACTGAAACCCAGTGATGTTCTTCCTCTCTAATTTGTACTAAAAAAATAATAAAAACAGGGCTGTTACCATATTTTTATTAAAAAGTGACACGTTTCCCTTTTATTTTAATTTGTTAACTGTTAGAAAATTTTTGATCCTTACAAGAGTTGATAAAATTCACCAGGCTAGCCAGTGATGCAGGAGGACTGGGCAGACCTATGGGCTTGTGAACACAGGCAGGTTACAGCTGACCAAAGTAGTTGCCAGGTCCTCCTCCTTAGACCTCTCACTGCTGTAGACCTGGACACACCTTTTCACTTGCTGCATTTCAAGTGCAGATGTCCCAAGCACGATGGGATGAAAGAAATGTCAGAAATTCAGTGCAATTGGCCAATGTCTGGAAGCATTTGTCCCTTGCATAGGCTATAAAGGATGTTTAGGTGACAGGGTTGAACAAGTTTTCTTGTTATGGAAGTAAAGTAAGACAAATACTTTTTACAATAGGTTTACTGCTGAGTACAATGGGCCAAACTGGAACATTTTACGTCTGTACAACCTGATTGGTAATACTGAAGATGTCTTTGCAGGTGATGGTTCCTGTTGGAGTCTGTTTTATGGGTACGGAGTGCTTACACATTCATTTCCATTGAAGTTCCAAGTATTTCCTCTGTCTCAGGGTTCAGAGGGTGAGCAAATGCTGTACTTTCATACAAAAACTCATACCAGTTTTTTTGTTTGTCTATATGTGCATGTGAAGGTAGGCAAGTATACATCCTTAAGAGTCACTGTCACTGTTGAAAGTCTTAGCAGTAATTCTGTTATTACTTCTCAGCACTTTAGAAGGGCCAGGTAAAAAAAAAATTGGTAAATACATATTTAAAGTAGTATGTTTCACATGTTATTTCATTTCATCCATTCCCATGAAGGTTGGAAGCAAAATTGAAGCTGATGTCAGTGGGAACAAAGTTAAGTTTATAATGTGGAGTTCAGACCCAGATTTCACTTCCTGTTAATATGAAAAGCTGTTCAAAGTAGTAGATTATAAAGTCTTTACCTACCATATTACCCCCCATTTTCTCTGATACTTCTGTTGTTCATAAAAAAATCTTTACTACTTTACCTTAGAGTAATTGGAGACTGGAGATCTATAATGCTGCTGCTATTTCCACATTTCAGTTGTCACCTAGGAATTTATATCTATACTTAGGATAATGAGATTTAGTGGGGTCATTTACACTCTGTGAGCATTCTATAAATCACTATTACCCACTTGTGTATCATGTGGCTTTTACCTTTTCTATCACAGATAAATATTTTATGCAGTCTATTACTATTCATATTCTCTTTATAAAATTCAGTATGTACTATTCATTTAGACAATGACAACACCAGGAGATCATGTGAAGTCCAGTATTAGTCATTGGAGTGTTGTTTGGGGTTGTTAAATCAAAAAAGAGATGAAAGTATAGATTGCCTTTCAGTGCTCTATTTATTGTTTTAACATGTTAAAAAGGCTTTTGCTGTACTACAAGCAATGGTTGTAATCACTTAGTATCACTAGAGACAGTTAAAGCAATGTGTTGTCAGATTGCATTTTTGAAATCAAAATACAGTAAATTGCAGTATAGGTGATCATTCCCTGAATATCTTTGCTAAATATCCATTGTAATGCACTTAATTATGTTCTTTCTTTAAAATTCGTCTTTTTTCCTTTAAATGTAAGTAATGAAAATCTGTCTTATCCTACCTAAATGAATCCAGAAAGTCCCTTTTAGGCTCATCCCAGTAAAAGAAGTGAGTAAACATGCCAATTGTATTTTATGCATTTCTTCTTCTTGGCCCGAGACCTAATTTCTAGCTGAGCTGTACTTTACTACAATTTGCCCAGACACTGTGGCACAAAGGAGTGCTAATTTTTACTGGGGCGATATAGACTTGCAAGGGCTGTCTGCTAGCAGAGGAGATGAGAAAGTACTACCTCTCCAGTCCTATTCTGCAGTCTTCCCTGATTTGATCAAACTTTATCATTGCCTTCATGTTCCCAACTCTAGACAAAAGGACTGACTTAGGAGAACCGGACTGTACCAAGGGCAGTGGGGGCAGCACATGTGCAAAGATTTCACCAGTGCATCTGAACGCAACACCTAGGTCTGACCTTGTGTCCTGGACCTGTTCAACACCCCTGCATTCCCCTTACCCATCCCCAGAATCTGCAAAACCCAGCTTGGGCTGAGGAAGGAGTGCCACACTTCACTCCATGTGTTTAAATGTTTGTTGGGGATCAGTTGTGGTTTGAGCCAGCTCTTACTTTGCCATCTAGTTTGCAAAGAAATAAAGAGAGAAAACTGGGAGAAAAGACATGCACTGACAGATATTCAAGGGATCCAAAAATCCTGATTGCATTGCATTTTGACAATAGTCCTATTAAATGTGAATCATTCTGTGTATTATTCTTATTACTCATTCACCTCATATAACAGGCTTGATCCAAGCACTGCTGAAGTCTTTCCACTGACTTTACTGGGAGTGGGATCAGGTCCTCAATGTCACATTAGCTGGGTGCTTTCATAGCCATTTGTAAAGCTGTTCCACACAGCCTGCAACAAGAATATGGAAAACTTATCCATAGCATTAGCTGAGTTCTTTCTACCTTCTTTAGCTTCGTTCTTTTGACCAATGGAGGCAGATTAATATTACTGATAAAAAAGACATGTATGCTTATAATGATCCAATTGTTTAAGCACAAGTTGTGCCAGGGGAGGTTTAAATTAGATACTAGGAAATTTTTGTCATGGAAAGAGTTTTAAAGCATTGGAACAGACTGCTCAGGGAAGTGGTGGAGTCACCATCGCTGGAAGTGTTCAAAAGTGTTCATGTGGATATGGCCCTTGAGGACATGGTTTAATGGTGAACATGGTGGTGCTGATCTGTTAATGGTTGGACTTGATGATATTAGAGGTCTAATCCAACCTTGAGGATTCTATGATTCTGTTATGAAGCACAAAAATTACTCTGATGGCTTTCCAAAAGGAAGCGGGTCCTTCAGGTCTTTACCATGTCCTGCTTGCTTTGACCTCTGTAGCTAAAAGTCAAAAAAGGCTCTGGGTGAACTCTCTCAGACTTTGAAAGTGGCATATTGGAATAAGTCTGCTGAAATTATCTATTTGGAAATACTCAAAAGCAGTTCTTTGGTTGAAATGGTGCAAGTCTCTTCACAATAGTTATCACATCCAAGAATTAAACCATATAAATAAAACTTGATGTACACTTTAGCAATATCTCTCTGAGACATCCTTACATGTAATATCTTTCCCTGAATGTGTCTCTTTCTTTTTACAAAATTGGGCCAATGAATTGTGCCCATTAAATGCTACATTTACTAGCTGGTGTTTGCTGAATCTGGCCCTTATTAAATGTCCAGACAAGCTTGTTGTAGTTTATTTTGTAGGACGTCTGGTTAGAACATTAAATACAACAAGGAAAAATAAACTTAAAAGTAAAATGGTTCAACCCTTGCCCTACTGGGAATTTTTTTCCTTGATTGGATGGAAGCAGAAAAAGGTCACTGTTTCCAAGTGATTTATCTCAAATTTAAAAATTGGATCAAACGATTTTTTGCAAGGGTAAATCTTACCAAGAAATGGTAAAATTTTTTTAGGTGTTTTTTGTGGTTCTCGTGCATGTGGAGTGATTAGTTTCTACAAAAGGGAAGATTTTGCTAGAACCAACAATGTTTGCCAGTAAGAGGATTTTTAAAATATCCTTGCAATATCACTCAGCAAAATTCTGTTTCTATTAATTTTTGCACATAATGATAATTTTTTTTCCTCTAACTCAGATTCTAGCTGTAAATATTTTTAAAAGATAAGTGAAAATTGTAGCCTCTAAAAAATGCTATTGCCTGTGAGAGTGTGCCAGCCCACAACAGGCTGTGCATCTGCCACTGAAAAAAAAAAAAAAGGCTGTTTCTTTAATATTTTTTCTTTTTCTCATCGTCTGATGTCTTCAGCAAATTTTTAACTTATCATCAGAGTCGGCAGTGTTAGCAATGTGCTTCTTTATTTCTTAAGCAGTCTAGCAGAAATTTCAACATTAATTTTAATTACTCGAAGATTTTTAACAATCTGAGATCTGTGGAAGTCAGTATTTCCATCCGTTACTATAGAGCAACAGTGATAATATCATTATAATTCCCCAGTTTAGCATTTCTCTGTGTTAGACTGAAGAGGAATGGATTGTCTAAGGCATATTAAATAGGAAGTTTAGTGACAGTAGGTCTGTAATCCCTGTAGTTAAATTTTTAGAGAATTCCTTAGGAATGTGTAGGTAATATAAACATCATATGCACTAGTACACTCAGAAAGCTGTGATATTTTCAATAATGAGGCTTTGGTACCTTGTGTGTTAGGATTTGCAATATCCCAATGCAAAGCAGTTGTAGGGGAACGGTTGCCTGCTCTGCCACCCCCTTCCCTTCCCCGTTCAGGTTCTGATCCTCGAGACTTGTTTGGTTTTGGTTGTTTTGAAGTGCCAGGTTTTTTTAACTTACTGCTCCAACCAGGCCTAATTAAACTTTGTCAGGCCACCATCCTACCATGCTGTTCATATCTCCTTCCTAATATTCCTGATATTTTTTATGCTTTGCTTACAGCTGCAAAAACTTTCATGTGATGTTGAGCAAATTGTAGCTGTTCCATGGGTTTCCTTAGGAAAACCCCTCAAAATTAAAGATTCCATTCTATCAAGAAGTGGGCTTCTGAGTCATGCTTTGCTGAAAACTAATGTTTCCCACTTTGATGGAAATTAAAATGGGTGCAGTGACAACTGTGCCTGGCTTTTCTGTACATCCCCTCTGTACCATCAGGACCAAAGGAGTATCCTTAGTTCATCACCGTGTGGCTGTCTTGGTAAAGCTCAGATTTGCTGGTGCCTCAGCTCAGGAGTTGCTGGAGAAGGGAGGATAGGTATGCAAATGTATAGTAATGTAATTATTATGTATCAGTATTGTCAGAGTGCCTGAAGAGCCCAATATATTGTTCGGAGAATCTGTGGGTGGATGCTGAAGTAATAGGAAATTACAGTGACTGTGGGTGGTAGAACAGAAATCCAGAGGTACAAATACCATAAAATGGGAGATATTAATACTGAAAGTATGAACCAGGAACACAGGATGCTTTACTAAAGCATTCCCCAAATGTTTCTGTAGAGTAGTGTTCCTTTACATCTTTAAAACTGGAAGGGCATCTCACTCTTATGAACAAACTCCGTAGATAATGTTGTATCCCACTGTTGGGCTGGGATGGCAGGGATGGCACTGGTGTAACAGATGAGCTATGCAGCACTTATTGTAAACAATATTATTTTGTGAAATCATAATTTTGCTGCTCTAATTACAAACACGTTAATTAGACACTTACACAAATAGGGCACTGACTCCCAGCTAGAGCCCTGCCTATAGACAGTGACCTCCCAGGTGCACAGCAACATGTGCATGAGTTTCCACACATTCCACAGACCACCTTTGGATGTCTTGTAGACCATCAGTTGAGTAACACTGCTCCAAGACATACAGGGTCTTACCCTATGGGTATCTGGCATTTATTTTTTACACTTAGGTAAAATACAGTCTTCATTGCTCAGGTGGTGGGACGCTGTATTTCACGTGGGTCCAAATGAGATGTAAAGAGTGTTAGATGTGTTGTATTTCATGTCAAAGCCTTTAGTGAGCTTGAATAACTATTTATACTAAAATGGTTTGAGGTACAAAGTTGTAGCTTCTTAGAGAGATAATCAAATCCTCTCAATAACTTCAAACAGAGAAGGGGGATGCATGTTTCAGATTTGCAGTTTTAAGGAGGTAGAATATGAATCAGATTAGATTTTCACTTGGATATTTTTTTCATGTGACTGTTCTAGGTAAATTCTTATGTCCCTTCAGTTATCATAAGTGACCCAGGCTTCTGTTTGAGGGAAGAAAGGAGAAAGTTATTTCCACCAGTGAATTTCTGCCACCCTTCACCTACCGCACAATGCTGGATGACTGTTTTTTGCTAAGAAAGAAAGCAGCATGCCAGCTGGATGTCTTCCTGCGGTAGCTAGGTTTTCCTTGGAGGTTTCCCATCTCTATACTAACTAGTCTTGACTATGCTTGGCTTATTAGCTTTTGCAAACATCCTTGCCAAGGTGGGATGACTGTAGGCAAAATGAGTGCAGCAGGGAGACAGAGGCAAATAAGTAGGAGTGATCAAAGTCTGGAGATTTGCTGGCAGACGCGCCTCCTTCCTACGCTCTGCAGCCAGTGGGTCCAGTGCTTTCCCCTTCTCCTGCAGATGAATCAACACATCCAAGCAAGCTGTGCCAAAGCAGGGGGTGGGTAGGAGACAGCCGTAGCACTGTACGACAGCTGTTGTTTTGCCAATATATTCAGTAGGAAATTCAGAACAAAACTTGCCTTTTGGACCACGAAGCTCATTAAAGTTCACCAATGCCACTGGGAAAGAGAGGACTTAAAGGGTTTGCTGTTTTTCAGGGGTTTTTGGTTTAACGCTTTACGATAGAAGACACTGTGTAGATGTTATAAAAGGATGTGTTTAAAGTTTGGTGAAGGGGTTTGCTGCCAGTCCTAGTGAGATGCTAGAGGTGGTAAAAAAATGAATTTGCCAACAAGAAACATTTATTGCTGCATGGCAGAAAGTGCTTCCTGTTGAAATGATAGATTTGGCAGAGATGCTGTAGCCGATTCCCTTTAGTTTCTTCACCAGGGTTTTACAAGAAATCAGTGGTGGGAGCCAACAGATGTAGTGTTGATACTCCCTTAGAGTATCTTTATTCTTGTTCTGCACTTCTAAATTCAGTAAAATTATGTGAAAATACATACATGTATTCTTACATAAAATATGTAATATGTATTTTACATGTATATAAAAATACATACATGTATTTTTAAGTCTTTTCTTTTGTGGCAAAGACCTTAAAAAACAGTTACCCCAAAGCATAGAAGGAAGCCTTTAGCTGGCACTGCATCTAACGTTATAGTGCCAACTGCCAGTTTGCTGGGCAGTTACTATTTGATTTATACTTTCACATATGGGTTTGAGTGGGTGGGTCACAGCTTTTGGTGCCTTATTTTCCACATTTTGTAACTCTGGTTAATGATTTCACTCGCTGCAGTCCCTGTGTCCAACAGCAGAGTCCTACCCTTGATGGGCGGCATGTTCGTAACTCTTCAAGCACTGAGCTCCTCCACGGTGTTAGGTCCCCGCCTTCTCCCCCTGGTTCCAGTAATGTCTTTTCCTTGCTAGGCTGGAGGAGGAGGAGGAGGAGATCCTGTGCCAACTCTTTGAGCTCTCACTCAGCTGCTGCCTTCACAACTATAAACGTTACCAAGCGCCCCCGTTGTTTTCATTCTCCATCCGTATACTCTATACTCGCTTGGAAGTGAACCTTATGGAAATTCTGGGTTTGTAAAGAACCTCGCAGATATTTCCACTTGAAATGCCATGGTAGCAATAACACACTGTACTTGCAGTTTGCTGTCCACCTAGTGACCTTGAACTGCTTTGCAGCAGCTGCAGAGTGAGATGCTGAGGTGGGAGCTGTGCCCAAGGATCTGTGAGGGGCTGAACAGGAGTGCACAGGAGGGTTTTATAAGTGGGCAAATGAGAGAGCACACACACACGCACACAGATGTCCAGTCTTGAGTCCAGTCAGTAAAAGCATGAAGGGAAAGTCTCACTTCAACTACAGACAGACACACATGCAGCAGTTCACCTCTACAATCTGTGTGCAATTACTGACAACAAATTCAACAAAACATTCTCCTTCACTGTCCTAAATGCCACAATCATCATTTGCAATTTCATATCGATTCTCACTGTCCTTCTCATGCTAATGCAGGACCATAGCAGAGCCATGTGCAAGGTGACCTGCAAAATGTCTACAAACTGTGTCACACCGGGGGTATGAAGAGTGGGAAACTTGCTGGCACTTTGTGCTAACTTGCATGCATCATCTGTATTGAAGAATCATAACTTAGTTGAAAAGTTGGCTTTGGTGGCAATGATACACAAAGGGGCATACACAATTCTGTTCAGTTTGCCACACCTCTTGCATATAGTCTATAGAATTCAAAGTAATGCACACAGGCACAGGTTTTGTGAAGTAAGCACAATCATGCTCAAACTCTGTGTACTCTGGGTAAAGCCTCTTACCCAGATTGCTTATGTTATCTAGTTCATTCCTGGGTTTGGGGGTGGTTTTTTTTTTTGTTTGATTGGTTGGTTGGTTGGTTTGGTTTGGTTTGGGTTTTTTTTATTATTAGTTTTGTTTTAGTTTGGTTTGGTTTTTTAATTTTTTTTTTTTTTTGTGTTTTGTTTTGTTTGGTTTTTTTTTCAGGATACTGCTTTAGCACAGTATTTTGAGGAAGAAATTGAAATAGAGGAAGATAAAAGGTGTTCTTGTGGTTTCTTTTTAATTGGAGACTGGAGGCAAAGTGCCTCCAGATAATTTCTCAGAGAAAAGTCATTGTCTTCTCCCACTCTTGCCATTAATCTCTAAAATTGTTGCACAATTTCTGTTTAATGTGTTGAGATTTCTTAATATGTTAAGACAATGTGGAAAGAAAAATTTGAACAGGAGGGAGCATGTTTCTTTGAATGCATAATTTTTAAATCTTTGTCTGAAGTCATCTGTCTTGCCAGGCCTTTTGCAGTTAAAAACTTAATCAAACTCAGGATGATTAAAAGTATGTATTTTTATAATGGCAATTAATCAAAAGAACTGGAAATTGCTACAAATATTGAGAGTGATGGTCATTCCGATTTTGCTGAGGCACAGATTGATTGTGCTGTAGCTGTGTTAACCATGACTGAAAATAGGGATTCCCAACATATGGCTCCTGTGGTATTTTCAGTTCCAGTCTTTATTGTGTTACAAAGGACTTGATAAATTCACAGCAGTGAATGCCAATGTATTCTAATGCATTGTGTGCTTAAATGTAACAACGTGGCTAGATGTACTGCAGTGCATGTATGTTTTGCTGTGTTGCACAGTAGCCATCATATTGTTTCCACGAGCAAAAATTTGGATTTCCTCAGTCTAAATTTCTGATTGTGTAATTTAATGTGATGATTCATTAATGAAGCCTTTTTTAATCAAGCAAAATCAACAGGCCTAAGTTTGAAGTATGCTGTGAATCCATGGAGTCTTCATAGAAGCTTTTTTGCATGGTTTGACCTTCATGTTAGTGTGGAATAACTCACATGGATAGTCTCAGTGAGGGACTCTCAAAAGAAGGGCCACCAGCAAGCTGTTATTTTCCATTCTAATTCTGGTGTCACAGCCCAAGCAGTCTTATGTTTTTTTGTCAGCACATCACTTTGGAGTTTAGTAAGTCAGTGCAGGTATCTTTGCTGACAATGTGATGTTGAACATCACATCAGAAACACCATCTATTTGAACATGATGATGGCATTATTTGCAAAAACAGTTACTCTGGATTTCCTCCCTCCTCCAAATCACTCACTCCCTGGATTGTTCTATATCCAGCTCAGAAGGACATATTTATAAGACTTGTTATTCTGACTCACTGAGTTGAGCAGTATTACACAACTATTTTTCTGTCAGTCATGGGATAATATTGCCAAAAGCTCTCTGTAGCTCTTCCTATGCATTTGCTGGTTTTGGTGGATATTCTACTAATCAGGAAGGTGGGAAGTATTGAATGTGTATCAAAACAGAGCCCCTGCTGCTGCAGAGGATTACTGAAGCAATACTGTGTAATTTAGATGCTCAGTAATCAACTTGAGGCATTGCGACAGTTTGAGTTGTTTTTGTTAATAGAGATGAAATTATGGGTGTAACTAGCTGGCAGTCTTCAAACAGACTTTTGCAAGCTGTTTACTCAGCTGTCCCACAGCAACAACTGCATACGTGAAGTGAATTCTTCCAATATCTCTGCTGTGGTATATTTAATTTATCCAATTTTGCCACAGTGTGAGAGAGAGAAACAAGTCTTGAAGAAAGTAGGATTCATGTCAGATGCTGCACTGCAGACAGGCTGTGAAACTGGCTGTGCAGTTGTACACCACGGGTGAAGATTTTGTTACTCCGAAGTATACTCTTACTTACTTTCCAGTAATTTAAACCTCCAGAATCAAAAGGAGGAAAAGGCCAAAGAAAAATAAATCACAGTATGTCTAGTATATGGACAAAGATGAGTTTTATTTTTAAATCAACATGGTTAATAATAATACTACCTCCTGGAAGCAGCTTAAAGAGATTTGTCTAACTCTAGTTTAAACTAGTATGTCTGGTTTAAGTGGATGTATTTTTGGTCCACCCAAGCATTTACCAGTTTATGAAACATTTCTAAAATAAATCATTATTTTCTTATGTGCGGAAATCCTGTCAGATGCATGTTGCTCTCGATAACATCACTTCTTACTCAAAATATAGTGATTTTAAAATCAGAAAGATACATTCATCTGTGCCTTCATGGTTTTCAGTCAGAAGAAGATAATAGAAAAAATATCCTTTTCAAAGTATGGACTTTGAAAACTGGTAAAATTATATAGGACCATCCTTTAAAAAAAAAAGAAAATATTAAATGAGTGAGGTTGTCTCTAAATCTTAGTAAAATATTTCAGAATGCGATTGTAACATGGGAAAATGCTGATAAAATTGATGGGAAAGAATTAGGAAAAATTTAAAACAACCTGCAGGCAGTTTTAACTGCCACTATATTCCATTACATTTTCCTTTCCACCCTAAATGTATTGAGAAATAAAATAGCAATACAGTTTTTCAAGAAGCTGCAACAGAAAAGGGCTTGTGATAAGAAAAAATGTTATGGTCTGATTCAGAACTGTGCAGGGCCAAACTGAATGTAATATTGAAACACAGAGCAAACATGAAGGTCTGCTTGCTGTCCTGTGAAGCTCTTCACTAAAATAGTGTATAGTGTATGTGACTTGATGGATGTTATGGTCTGAGCAGGGAGGGAGGTGAGGAGAGGGAGAAGGGAGAAGGTAAGGCATTTGTAAGGAGTAAGCCCAATCGATCACTCCTGTGAGCTGCACAGAAAATTAACTACTTTACAATTCACTGGTGTATATAATATGTCATATTCCTCAGCTCCAGATTAAAAAGGTGTAGCCCTGCTGCAGTTAGGGCTGCGACTAGCTCACTGTCTTGGGCTGGTGATCAAGTTCATTTGAGCATGTGGAGCTGGTTTTGAATTTTTTTTTAAAAACAATTCCGAAAAATTTTAGTAGGCTGCTTTCAACATTGTTTTTTAAAACTTGGTAATGTCTAGACTGATTTCTTACATTGCAAAACACACCAAGTGTCCTTTTCGCTGCAAAACGTTCCTTATGATTCATAGGTCCTGGACACCCAGGTCCCTTAAGACCTACAGTACTCAAGCTACAGATTTCCATTGTCATAAAGGTGACAAAATGAATAAACCTAAACACAAATATCTCTGTCTGCCTTCTGTGAATTCAAACACAACCAGATGTGGTGTTAGCCGGCGGCGCTGGCATGGACTGGGATGGACGGACGTGTCCAGGATCTCAGATGACATGCAGCAGTGTGGCTGCCCTGCAGCCGCCCTCCAGCAGGGAGGGGAGGGCAAAGGAGGGGACTGCCTGCCTGCCCACCTGCCCCTGTCTGCTACAGTTGCTCTGCCAACACTGGCCATACAGAAAAAAAAAAACAAGCAATGAAAGATACAGCCTCCTCACTTAGCTTTTCTTTTTGTTTTGTGAACAATTTGTGAATTGCTTTTTGACAGCTGAATGGTTGCTTATAAAGCAGGGAGAGTTGAGAGACATCAACAAAATGAGAATTAGAAAAAAAAAATCAAATAGCCAGCTACTCAAATTCAGAACAACTGTCCTGCCAGGTGATGACAGAGTTGCTTCAGACTTCTCTTTGATGGTGCATAGTTTGTTGTACTGGCCAGTGAATGAGTGAATTTATTAGCTGCTGAGTGAGTGCCTCATTTAGAAGAGATAAGCTGTTAATCAGAGGGAAAAGTTGTGAGAGAGAACTTTTCTGTCCCAAAAAAAGAAGGTCCTTATCAAGTCCGTATTGATCAGAGCTTTGGGGAAGCACAACTGCTGAGCTAAGAAGGATATCAGAGGAGAGAAATTAGTAATTAAATACATAGTTAAAGCTAAAGTATGTATATATGTATAGTTTATCTATTGTCTGCTCCTAGATGTAACTTATTGTCTCTGGTAAGGCACAAGAAGGTTGACCCTTTTTGCATCCTGACGACCATTGGCAGGAAAAAGTTAAAAGGAGCAGTACTGTTCCCTGTTTGTAAACAAGTCAGCTCTTGGACTGTGGTTCTGGCTCTGCCACTAAAGGTTTCTCTGATATTGAGGCAGTCTCAGAGTTTTAGTTCAGGGATCAGTAAAGTGGATGTCCCATCACTTTTAGTGACATTGGCCTCATCTTTAAAGCAGTGTGAGGAATGGCAGCATGGACCTATGCAGAGAGGCCTGGCAACTTCCACAGTTGGGTCCAATGTTTACAAAATGCCTTGGGATTCCTGGAAAGCCTGAAGGCTTGTTGTTCAGTCACAGCAGATTGTGTCACCAATACCCAGGCCAGTTGCCTCATAGACCTGAATTAACCAACCCAGCACTCAGATATATAAAATATTTTAAGTAGTGTGAAATCGTGCCTGCTATCGGGGAACACTGATACAGCTTCCAGCAGAGCCAGACTCCATGAGTGCTGGCAGGTTCCCTTCTGCTTGCTCCTATCTGAAGACTGCCACCACCTAAGTGGTGGTAATCCTCTCCTAAATTAGGTCTTTGCTAGATGGATCTTTATTTTCCTTTGGTGTCTGCCTGATGTTTGAGAGAGCAATATGATTACATGTGAGTTTATTGAAAACCCAGGCTGCTGCTGTACTAAATAAAATCATTGCAGGCCCAGAATTATATAGGACAGCTTTCTATTTAAATTTAATAGTTTAATTTCACATTATGCTGCTACACATACCAGATTTTCTGCAATATGACAGCAAATGCTTGTTTTTCTTCTTTTTCTGATGTTGGCAATGTAATACCTGTAAACTTATGGTTTTTTCTTTGGGGCGGTTGCTTATATTTATGATGACAAGGAGTAAAACATATTGAAACAGTCATGGTTACAATATTTATAGATTCTGAATGCATATTAAATTAGAAGCAAAGGAGAAGCAGAATTACATTTGTTTTGTAACACTGTACAGTTAAAGGCCAGAACCACTCCTGCCAACGCATCTGCAAATGCTTTAGCTCTTAGCTAAGAATCAGAGCTACATTGCTAAACATGGGTGGATGGTATAGCACAGCCTGAGTGTCACCCATTGAACGAGGAACCCCTCAGAGAATCTGGAGAGAGTAATTAATGAATCCATTTGGAAAAGTCAGTGCCCTTCAATTAGCCTGAATGTAGCAAAGCAGATGGGATCCCATCCTCCAGGGAGAAAATTGAGAAAGATCCTAAGAAATACTGCATTGGACTGATTTATCAGGGTAATTATAAGCCTCATTTGCACGAAACTGTTCAATATGGCTGCAGTGAGAAAATTAAGAATTTATAAAATGTTGATAGGTGGTCTAAACTATCAGTAGTAGTGGAATCATCTGTCAAGCAGGACCTTGGTCCAGAATATTAAACTAATCATCAGCCAGGAGAAGTAAAAGGCAAACTTGGCTGTGAAACTGAGGGGTGGAGATGTATTTCTAGAGAACCTTTTTTTAGAGGCTCCTTTGAGCTTATGTGCAGTGCAAACATTCACTGCCATCCTAATTAGATATGGTGTCCTGCCTGAAATGTCCCACAGGAATTAAGAAGGCAAAAGAATAAGTCTAAAGAAACATAACGAAAAAAAAAATTTCAAATGCAAATTTTCCTTAAGCATCTGATGGCGAGGGAACAAAATGAGAAGAGTAATGAAGGAGCATTTGAGAGCGTGTGCATCCTAGCCTTATCTCAAGGAGACAGTGTCAGCAGTCTCATTTTTAAGTGAAAGCATTGCAGGACTTGTATGAACAGAAAGTCGTATGTGTCTTTTATGAACTAAGAACTGGAAACCAGTACATCTATACTGAAACTGTGTTTACATATGACAGAAAAGGAAGTGGGATGGCTTATAGAAGCAGCAAGACAAAAATAAACACTGTTTATGACAGCATTGGAAGCACACAGAAATGATGGTCTGCAAGTTCTAGGGCTGAGGGATTTTTTTGGTTATAGGGAAATTACACTACAGCACCGTGGACTTTCCACATATATTGTGTTTTTAGAAACACTTCAGCTCAGATAGCTCTAAGCAGTATTTTGCACAATATTTTCTGAATTTGGACCTTCCATAGTCAGAAATCACAGACTTTTTAACAAGTGGTAAAGAAAACTCGTAGTCCTAGATAGGCAGGACAAAGGAGTGGCCTCACCACTCATCCAGCCCTCCTAGCTCAGGGCATTTCTCTGCCATTTCAAGGCCAGCATTTCCCCCCCCCATTTTCTTCCTCGCCTACAAAAGTCCCTTTTTCAAAGATGGCAAGTGTTGGTGGGTACCTGGACAGCACCCTCCTGGCTTTCTCCTACCCCTTCCAGCAGCCCTGTGTTGTATTAATGTGTTGGTTTCAACACTATCCCCATTGAACTAAAAATTCAAAATGAATTCAACTATTTAAATTAATTAAAAAATGCAGTTCTGGGCAGAATGTCAGATATAACTAATACTTTTAGGGCATGGAACTGATGGCATCAAAACTGTGCAGCTTTCTTGTAAGCCTGCCCTGGACATTCACTGGTGTGCATAATGTGTGCTGTTATGTTCTTTCAGTTTTTTTTTCCTTTTCTTACCTCAGAAGGCCTGAGATAATGCAGTGATGAGTACACCGGCTGGAGCAGTGGGGGCAGGATGTTCCCACTCCGAGTCATCCTCTCAGCCCGACAGCAGGCGGTCTGAGACTGGCACAGTTTGGCCTGTGGCTGCACCTTCTCACCCTCCGCTGATAAATAAGCGGGCTAATTGAATTAATAAACAGATAGCTCTTTTCCCTGCCAGCTGGAGCACCATCAAAACGTGTGATAAATTATCTGTCAATGCTTTAACTGCAGGGAAAAAATGAAAAAATTAGCTGCCTCAACGTTTCCTCTCCAACTCTTGTATCCCCTTTCCCCTTGCCCCTTCCATCCAAGCACCTGATTTGGTTTGCCTCCACCCCCCTTGCGCCTTGTCTTTTGTCCCTTGGCAGAACTCCAAAGAGAAGCAGCAGTGAGAGGTTCACTCATTTGGCCAGGCTGCTAATGGGTTATTAAGGCTGTAGGCAGAGCTGGGATGCAGACATTCCTGTGGCTCACTGGGAGAGAGGGACAATTTTGGGGGTAAGACTGCCGATGTTTCAGCTGCTGGTGCACAGCAGTCTCTTAACTCTGACCTCCTGTGGCTGAGGCAGAAGCAGCACATGAGGGGCTATGAGGGTTGCAATCAAGCAGGAAGGGAGGCTGTTTAGTGTCTTCATCAGTGACACAGACAGTGGGGTCGAGTGAGCTCTCAAGTTTGCAGATGACACCAGGCTGAGCGGTGCGGCTGATGCACCTGAGGGACAGGATGCCATCCAGGGGCACTTGGACAAGCTTGAGAAGTGGGCCCATGGGAACCTTATGAGGTTCAGCAAGACCAAGTGCAAGGTCCTTTAAGTGGGTTGGGGCAGCTCTCAGTGTCAATAAAGGCTGGGGGGTGAAAGGATTGAGAGCAGCCCTGCCAAGAAAGACTTGGGAGTACTGGTGAATGAAAAACTGGACATGACCCAGTACTATACAACCATATCCTGGGCTGCATCCAAAGTATCATGGCCAGTTTCCTCCCAGGGCAAGGGAGGTGATTCTGTCCCTCTATTCTGCTCTGGTGAGACCCCATCTGGAATGTGGCATCCAGTTCTGGGTTCCTCAGCACGGGAAAGACATGGACCTGTTGGAGGGGGTCCAGATGAAAGCCACAAAGATAATGATAGGGCTGGAGCACATCTCCTATGAAGACAGGCTGAGAGAGATGGAGCTATTCAGCCTGGAGAAGGGAAAGCTCCAGGCAGACCTCATCATGGCCTTCCTGTACTTAAAGGGGGCCTAAAAGAAAGATTGGGACAAACTTTATAGCAGAGCCTGTTGTGACGGGACAAGGAGCAATGGTTTTAAACTAAAAAAAGGGTAGATTTAGACTAGATAGAAGACAATTTGAAGAAGATTTTTTATTATGGGAATGGTGAAACACCAGGAAAGGTTGCCCATAGAGGTGGTAGATGTCTCTGCTTATTTCAGAGGTCTTGAACTAGACAACCTTTGAAGGTCACTTCCAACCCACACTGTTTTACGGTTCTATGAGAGAAGGCATCGGGAAGCCTTACATTGACTTGATGGCATGCCAGACGAAAGAAGAGACTTTGTCATAACCCTTAGTGTTACAAAGGTGGGTAGTACCTGAAACTTTTTCATTTCAAAAGAGAGAAAATGGGGAGACAGAAGGGGTCAGTAATTTTCATAATACATTCGGAATGGCCCTGCCATCATCTCTGAAAGTGGTGTTCCCTTTTAGAAATATCTGTGTAGAGTCCCCCAACAGCCCTAAGTAACAGGAGATGAGAAAGATTTTGCTGCTTCAGACTCTAAGTAGGACATAGGTAGCTGAACTTTCTATGGCACTACCTTGATTTCCAACATGCTTGTGTAAGTGCTTTTGTGCCTTTGCTGGTCTGGTTTCCCATCACCACATCTCCTCTCTAAGTTTCCCAGTAAGCAAGCTGGAAAAGCTTCCGAGTCCTTCTCTTTCTCAAGCAGAAGAAATGGGAGGTGCTGTGTAGTCTGAGATGAGAATGAGATCACAGTGTTATGTTCTTGTTCAGAACATGACTTTTTTTTCTTCTGGTGCATATGTCAAATGAATCAGACAATGGTGGTGTCAGAAAGATGTATAATGCTGTCTGCAAGGCAGAGAGAGGAGACAAGAAGATGTGTTAAACAAGATGGTATTTATGCCTTTCTTCCTCACTCAGTAGAAATACACAAGAAATATTAAAAAAGCAAAATAGGGTAATAGCAGAAGCAGCTGGATCCCTGTTGCGCTCTTTGGAAGACTCATTTGTGCTGTGAAGGATGGTGAGCACAGACAGATAACCTGTATGTAGGAATTGGCTGTTCCTAGGATGCTGGCAGCTGCTTCTGGTATGTGGGGAGGTGTCTGGTTCTAGCATCACCCCATCCCTGGCAGTGGTGCTCACCCAACACATGATGTTCTATTTCCCTCAGGGTGCAGGGTGCTGTGTGGACCCTCTATCTGTCCCCAGGCAAATCACCTCTTCCAGGAATTTGCCCTTAGGTGGTTATTTATGCCCTTTCCACTGGGCAGGAGGAACTGGGAAGAGTCCACAATGAGGCGAGGCAGGATATGCTGTACCTGTCATTTGGTGCTGGAAAGGAAATCCTGCTTGTGTGACAGCCACTGCAACTGTGGGTCTGGCCAGGCCCCTGACCTGTGCAAATTTGTTCTGTATCCTGTGGTACATGCCGTAGGAAAGCCAAATCCAGAAATGACAGGATGAGTCAATGGATTACCAAGCAGGCAGCATCCTTCCTTTCCCTGGGGAAGGTTGTTGTTTTGGTTTGCTCTGACACATTAGTCTGAAAAGCAGTATGGCCAAAGAGTAAACATACTATGTGCAAGAGAGTGAGCTGCATTTTACTAAGTCAACTGAACCATGGGGAGAGTGCGGGGATGCATTCCTAGCCCTTTCAAACACAAAGTACAGCCCATTAATGTAAATCACCAATTCCAATTAAAAAAAAGAATAGTTGAAGGCTTCATTCTTTTCATGCTGTAGTGATCCTAAAGTGTATTAGAAAAACCTTGTGGCACTGATAGAGTAGCTAGCTGGTATCTGGTAGAGGGTTGAGATGTTGCTGTTCCTGGAGCCTCAAGTGTCTTTGAAATTCAATGCGTCTGACCCAAGACAGCACTGTTTGGAAGCAGCTGATACGTGCGAGGTGGTGAAAAACAAGGCAGCAACTTGAGCTGTCTATGAACGAAGGGGGATGGTGTTGCAGGTGAAGCACAAAGGGGGCACGGTGGTGGCAGCAGCTTGAGGGATGGAATCAGGAGGACAATATGGGGAAAGCTGGGAGAGCATTAGAGGGTGTAAAAGGACAGTACATTTCAAAACGGACACGTTCAATGCTGAATATTCATGCTTTCCTTTCATATAACTCTCAGCATTGATTATATTTATTTTATAACAGTGAAAACTGACACTAAACGAACATGTTCACACGCTTTATGATTTGTATCTATGTACTACATTGCTGTACCTGAGTGCATGTATTTAAAAAGCCACTAGACATTATGTTTTTATAGCTAGATAATTGAAAGCTGTCTGCTGAATTAAAATGCTATTTTCATTCTTTTGGGTTTGATGATGAAATAAAGCTTTAAAAAAATGTGAAATAACCCCCGTAAGAACATTCTCATTTTATATGTCCCTGTACTGTACTTTAAACTCTGGTCATTTTTTCAGGAAAAAAAATCCATGAATGTTTTAAAAATGTTTCAGGAATCACTTAACTTTAGAAATGAAGAAGAAAAATAACTTCACCTGAAACTACAGGGTAATGAGACAATGTTGTCTAATTACCTGCAGTGAATTCTCCAGTCAGGCCAATGGACTAATGAACATCAATACTCTTTCACAGAGAGCCCTGGGATCTCTAATGGCTGTAAGTGGTCAGGGCTTCAGTTTTCATTTCAGAGTCTGGTTGGTATAATCTTGAAACAAAATCTACAGACCAGATCATGTCCTCTGTGTTCTCTGTGTGTGTGTGTGTGTGTGTGTGTATGCCCTTGAGCACTGCACATCTGGGATGAAATCAAAGGACTTTTAAGTGCACATGTATCTGATTTCTGGCTTGCTAGTAGCCCTTTAAATGTGCTGGGTTTAATCCAGGAAAAACGAGTATTCAAAAATCACACCAGCGAAGGAAAAAATAAAACCCCAAGTTTTATGTAGTTGGATGGCATTTTTCCTTGAATATGAATGACTTAATCATAATCAGCCTTAGTAAGAGGTGGGCGATGAAAGTTCTGAAAGGAAAGACTTTGAACTGCCCTTCTCATGTTCTTGGTGTGTGTACTATGCTCATGAGAGGGAAAAGGAAAGCAAGCAATTTGCATTGTCGTCAAAAACTTGAAGTACACATTAAGGAGTCTCAAGGCTTCAGAGCAGTATTCTGTAGGGAGAGATTTTTACAGTGCTAATCCCATCTGATCTCTGAGTACAGATTAAAATACGCAAACCCCCAGTGTTCTTTGCAGTGTCAGAGTGCTCTGATTTGAGGATTTGCTATATATCTGGCTTTTATAGGAAATCCCCCAACTTCCTCTGAAATCAATTCCCACTTTTCTCATGTAATACAATCATAAATGTTCATTGTGTTCTCAGGCAAGATATATAGATATAGATGTAGATGTAGATATAGATATAGATATAGATATAGATATAGATATAGATATAGATATAGATATAGATATAGATATAGATATAGATATAGATATAGATATAGATATAGATATAGATATAGATATAGATATAGATATAGATACAGCAATGCAAGCACTGTACCAGCACTTCCCACTTGCACTGTACTAGAAGACGGGACCATGATTTTAGAAACCTAGGTAGAGCATTTGCTTGCAGGTGTGAGGAAGACCTGAGCTGCAGCCCCTCTGCCAGAGGCTATGTCAAAAGTGCTTTATGTCCAATATGAAGAAAGCATCTGTGATCTCTCAGCTTGGGAATGAGCTTTAATATAGACATCAGAGATGTCTTAATATAGACATCAGAGATGTCTTCCAGATCTGGAAGATGGGTAGTACAGACTCAGGTCCCCTTAAGCCTGAGTTTTCACAGTGTCTTGCAGGGTGTGATTTACACTGAGTGATTTTATCACCACCTCCTTTTTCTGTGTTTTCCACAGGTCACAGTGTAGCATGCATGGAAGTAGCCCATTGATTAATCTGGCAGACTAAGTAAGCAAAAGACTGTCTGTTTTGATAACTAGAATGGCAATTTGGTATATGCCTGCTTACTGATAGCTTACAATTCAGCCCCACACAGCTGCTAGCTCACTCTCCCCTGGTGGAGTGGGGGATTGATTCATGGGGGCTAAAAATCATTAATTGAGATAAAGACAGTTCATTAGGTAAAGCAAAAGTAATGCAGAAGCAAAGCAAAAAAAGGAATTAATTCACTGCTTCCCCTGAGCAGGAAGGCGTTGAGCCATCTCCAGGAGAGCAGGGCTGCATCACGTAGAATGGTGACTGGGGAAGACAAACATCATCACTCCAAACATCCCCCTCTTCCTTCTACTTCCCCTCACTTTATGTACTGAGCAGGACGGTGTGAAACATCAGTGTGATCAGATGGTGTGAAACATCCTTTTGGTCCATTGTGGTCAGCTGTCCAGGCTTTGTCCCCCTCCCAACTTCCTGTGCAACCCCATCCTGCTGGCTGGTGTGGCAGTACGAGGAGCAGAACAGACCTTGGCTCGGTGCGAGCCCTGCTCAGCAGTAACAATAACGTTGCAGTGTATTATCAACACCGTATTCAGCACAATCCAAAACACAGCCTCATGCTAGCTACTGTGAAGAAAATTAAGTCTGTCCCAGACAAAATCAGCACACAGGCACAGGTAATTAATCCCCAAGTGTCAGGCTTTTTGCTGTCAGAAACTGGCCTCTCCAGGGGTAGGTAGCAGCTAAGTAGCAGCTTTTCTTTTGGACTCTGGCACACAGTGGGGAAATCAATCAGAAGTTGGTTGTATTTTTTGGATCCTTCCATTGGTATTGTATGTTGAAATTATATGACACCATTTGCCAGTAATAAATCACTTTGCTGTCTTTTGTGTGATTGCATAATTAAATATTCCTTGTCATGGATACACATGGAGGGATTGACTTAGACTTGGTGGGAATTAGGGGTTTGATTTTTTTAAACTTTACATTTCCTGACTCCTGTGCAAATCAAATCCAGTTGTTTAATACTGATTTGAGAAATGATTCATGCAAGAAATAGTATATAGGGAGAAACATAAACTATACTTTCAGTGTACTTTCTGTCTTGCTTATAATTTACTTGTTCATTAAAAAATGCATGTAGAATAGGAACAGTCTTTTTCTGTTTCTAATCCTTAAAAAGGTAGTGCATTGCACAAGGATATCGATACTTATCTCCTTTGCAAGATTTTTTGAGATGAGCAGAAGGAAATTGCTGGGTGGAGCTGGAATGTAAACTCACCTATGTTTTCTGCTGTCTCTGGAGCTGTGGCTATTCACAAAGGAATGCCATCACCAGAAGATGGCAGTTCTGGCAGAATACCCTTGGGCCAGCCTGACTTCGACCTGCATTGGATTACTTAAAACTGGCAGTCGTCTGGAGAGTCGTCCGTCACTGGGACTGATGTCAGCAGGCAGCGTGGCTGCTCAGAGCTCCTCCGTGCCCCGAGTTCAGGGACACTGAAACAGCTCGTGCAGCTGACCCGTCCTTGAGCAGCGTGGTGTCTATTAGTTTTATTGCTGCTTTGATTGTTTGCAGTTGATTCTTGCTGCTTTCTGCTGAAGTTTAATTCGGTTTGCATTTGGAAATACAAGGGAGCAAATTTGTTGTTTTTATTAGAGGCTGAGCTGCACTGAAGGCTGGATGATGATCCATTGTTCATGTTGTTACAAAATCCAACTAAGTAGGGAAGAAAGCACAAAAGGAGGGAAAAGTATGATTCAGATTTGACAAACAGCCCAAGAATAATTAGAAGATTAGCAATTTGGCACTGTTTACTGGCAAACTGTGAATTAAATGTATCCCCCTTTTCTCTTTACATTAGTGTGATGTGTCACTTCAGTTCTGAATTTCATGTCCTTTGCACACCTCTTACTCCTCCTTCCGTCAATAGGCAGGACTGTCTTTTACTGCCCAAGAAATGTAGGAGAAAGCACTTAATGTGGCATCAGAGACTTTCTAATTGCCAGTCTCTGAAATGTGCTCATAAGTATCTGCAGTTCACTTATTGAGTGGAGATGAATCGCTTCCAATTTACTTTTATGAATGCGAGTGGAACATTTGCAAAGAGTGGTTTCTGTTATTTACACTGTGAAATGCTTGTCAGCAGCCAACTGTAAAAGACCTGGGTGACCTTTATGCTAAGTTCTCTCATTGCATTCATAGTTAAAGGAAAGAATAAAATTTGGTGTGATGCTCTGAAATGCACTGGGCAAAGTTCTGTTCACAGCTTTAACTATCACTGGCTTAACTCTGTATATTCATCTTTGGTATGATCCTTAGAGTAAAAAGAAAAGCTTGAATATTGCAGATGAGAAAACAATATTACTGCCACTGAAGTCAATGGTATGCTTGCCATGAAGTTTGGCTAATCACGATGGCTACCCTGAGGTTGCTACCAAATTGCAATGTGTGGGGATGCTTGATGTCTATGATTCTTTCTTATTTCCCACCCTTCTCTAGACTCTTCTGTCCCCTGTGGAGAACTTATTAAACCCTTGTATAATAGGGACTAGAATCAGTCACCAGTGCAAGAAAATATCTTTGAGATTGTATTTCATGTGCCTACAGAGGTCTGATATAATCTCCTGATAAGAATATACCAGACATTAAGCAGATAGTACAGCTGATCTTGTCTCTTTCTAATTTGGTGAGATTTGGGCATGCAGACCAGAAGGGAAGAGAGCTTTTTTTCTGAGTGCAGCAATGCATACTTATTTGGAACAATTCAGTCCTGTTCAAAACCTGCATTCCTTGTCTGTCCCAATCTAAAATTCAGCTGGGTGTTATAATAGCTTGTTGTTTCATGCAAGCACAGACCACCTGTAAAATTGAAGGACATGATTGTAATTTCTCCACTGAGAGATAAATGAGAGAAAGTTATAGTTTATAGTCATATACTGATTATGGAACATACTATTTATAGCCTGTTTTACTTTAAATATAACATGCTGTAAATATTATACATATTTTTAAACATTATATTAATATACATATGAAATGCACAAAATTATTTGCATTTTTAAATGAGGGAAAAGTAAACTTCAAATTTATAGGGGTTTTTTTTTCTTCTTTTAGCAAACTGAAAAAAATGCTGTCTGTTTTTCATTAACAACTTTTGAGAAAGAAAGGTACCTTTGAAATACTGTCACAATAGAGAAAAATTAGAAAGCAGCAAGATCCTGAATTGCAGAAATTTTAGGGAAGCTGATATTATTTTTCATTCATGATCTCAAATGCTTGAAGCCTACTTTTGGCAGAGTTGGGGTTTGTTCAAAGATGTCCAGTGTATAAACTATATATGAGAGATATTATTATATATAATACAGATATTGATAAAAGAAAGCATCAAGCAATTCACTGCACCATGATGTCAGGCTTTAGGTGGAGGAAGCACTGTGAAAACTCTCTGTTTCCAAAACCCCCCAATATTCCAGGTACAATTATAACTTCTTTGAGGTGTTACCTTTATATGGCATTCAATGGGGTGGATTCCAAGTAAACATGTCATTTAGGGGCATTGCCATGAGGAATAGTTTCCTGTTGTGTACAGGGAACACAACACTCATACCTGTGGAGAGCTAATATCCACTGGTTCTATTTCCTCCTAAGCATCAAAAATGACAGTTTATGTGCTTCTGGTGTCCTGTAGGATCAAAAGGGAATTTTATTTATTCATTTAATCAGAGGCAAAGCAGGCTGTTCTCTGTGAAAGATTTCTCTTGTTGTCTGTGTCACTCACAGTCATTTATTGAAATGTCATGACTCAGTGGAAATCAGCTGTAACTGATGTTGGTTACTATATTACTTTGATGAAATAATAATAATCAGTAAGGACGCAAAATCAGGAAAAGTGATTACCTGCATTTCCTCTTGGCTTGAAGTTGGTGGGGATTTTTTTTTTTTTAATTGCCTCATAAAAGGGAGAAAAAAGGGTTTGTGCCCTAAAAATCACTGCTATGAGGTGAGTAGAAATTTCAGGTTTAGGCAAAAGCAGATCTGAGTAGAAAGTCTCCTGTTTCAGTTCCAATTCGCAAACTCCCAGGTCCTCGCAGGCTCTGCTGAAGTCATCACACAATTCCTGGAAAAACTGGACGGCAGCAGGATTGGGTCCTGGGTTACCATTTAATTATAGAGGGGATTTGGTAGTGTCATCAGTGCAGTAAGCTCAGTTTGTCTGCCATCGCATTTTATTTGACACTAAACTAAAGCAGCTGTTTGCAATTAGCACACATAAAAGAAACAATAACAAAACTGCGGCCTGCCCTTCCAGCACTACACATACTCAGTGCAAAGAATTTACCAAGTTCTGGTGATTTTCCCTCCCTCTGCTCTAACTAAAACATAGAAAACAATTGATCTCACTGAAGACCAAATGAAAAAAACCCGTTTATCGTTCCCCCAATGTTTCTGATGAGCAGCAGTGACTGGTTAATGGAAGATTAAGGCTGCTCCGGATGCGTGCATGGACAGGACTCGTGCTGCTGCAGAGCTGATCTAAGCATGAAATTCAAGGGAGGCAATCCCTGTTACTGCCCTGAGACAGGATGATGTAGAGAGTTGTTTCTTACCAGGACTGGGATCCAGGGCAGCTGGCCCACCCTCCCATTGGGAACAGTGAACAAGGAGCTTGTAAAATACACAGACCAAATGGAAATGACCCCTATTGACTGAAACCAGCTGCATGTCAGACCTCTCACTGTCTCTCTTGATTTGCTATCTCAAATAAATGGATGTGGTAGAAGGGGCTATGGAAAGAAAACAAAATAATTTATTCTCCTTGAAGTTGCACCACACTAGTAAGCCTCAGTTTTTACAGCTGAAAAAAAAAGTTTATTTGCAGATTAAGTTTTTCCCTCTTTTTTTTTTTTTTGTTTTTTCTTTGGAAGTCTGCAGTTTGGAAGACATACTGTAGTTCAGTTTCAGAGGTCTTTGGCAACTACAGACTTGGTAGATTTTGTAAGGTATTCATCACACAAAACTGTTGGCTAGTGAGAGTTTGGTTATTTTGCATTTAGATTCAGAAAACAAAGTTACAACAGTTTTGGTGGTGCTTTTAGATATGCGTGGTGGCTCAGCTCCATGAAAAATATCTTAACGAGTTTTGAAGAAACATAACAAGGAGAAGGACTTGACTTATTAATGTGTTTTACTCCATATTTTTTGCTAATACGCTCCTGGGTAATACCAGTTATGCTGAGCACTGTGAGGAACTGCTTGCGGTAACCACGGTAGCACTTGAATTCAGAAACGTTAAGGGCAACAGCTGCTCAAATCCTCCATTTGATGTCCAGGGTGGATTACTGCTATTGATGTTAGACTGACCTCTGTTCTGACATTAGAGGTAGGGAAGGAGGTAATTAACCTCACTGGCACAGTCACCTTGATTTCTGTTTGAGAAGATCATCAGGTTGGGACACATGTAGTTATCGTTTGATAGACTTTCTTAAAGAAACTTCTTAAAAGTCATTAGTCTAGATTTCATTCATGCAAACTGAGGTACTGATGTGTTTTGCAAATATATATAGATGTATCTTGGTTAGCCAATTGATCATTAGTGAAAGAAGTCACCAACTTTAGATTAATGGATCTACTGGAGTGTCTCAGTTGAATGAACTTCATGAAGTCTGCAAAATCGCATGGGATACAAAAATTTGAGGATTACACTTTGAATTGGAAGTTACTTCTTTTTGCCTTCCACAACCTTCTTTTTTTTTCCTCTTTTTTTCTTTTCTCCTTAAGAATTTGTTTCTTTCTGGTTCACAATTGCACAAACATGGTAGGGTAACAGCTTTGAACATAGAAGCCTTTACCTGTGGCCTTGCAGTGTTGCAACAGACAGCTGTTATTTCAATATAAAGTAGAATGAAATCCCCATCTATAGATTCTGAGTGTCCTGGCAGTCATTCTTTTGGCTTTAAAGACAGAACCAAAATGCAGTTTAGTCTGGTCATTGTTCCTCTGCTGGAAGTTTTTAGTCGCACTGGCTTATAGGAACTTCTCACAATCATCCGTGACCCACAGATATTGCTATGAGGAAAGGCTCACTTCTGTGTCGCCTACCACTGCTGTTTCTTACCAGCTGTCCTATGGTGACACCTCTTACTGATGAGCTCTCTGCTATTCACTTTGTTCTCTGGCTGGATAATGAATTGTGAGATAGTCTATAGGTTATTCAAATTGTGCTGGTCTGGCATCAAGTGATAGTGATACCATGGACCTCCCTCCTTCTATTTTTATCTTACCATGTTCTGCTAATTACTTGCATTAGTGAGAGTAAATCAATTTACTTCTTTGAAAATAGAAAGAGTTAGAGAGGTCTTGAGTGGCTGCCTGTAGATAATGTTCTATGTTGAGCAAGATACAGAACCATGGACGCGAAGGAGGTTTCTCTGGGTTTGGAAGAAACCCTTCTTCCAGCCAGCATCTGTCAGACTCTACCTTTGGCACATTCTTGTAGGATGCCAGTGATTTCAGAAGTCCAAGGGTAGATGACATCAGTGAGGAGTCTTTGTGCCAATACAGCTCATGGCTTTGGGATGACCCTGTAACTGCGCTGAAAGGGAACATTTTTTACTCTGTATTTCAGCAATATCCTTAGTACACAAAGGCCTTATCCTGCAGTCCAAAATGTTGCATCCTTTCTCACTGGCCTTGGATGGTGTGCAGATAAAAGTGAATGAATCCCATTGATACTAAGGAGAGTTTTGCCCTGATCAGATTCTAGAGCCCAATCCAGTGACATGCGAAGTACAAAACAGAGAGGGGTTAGCACGTGATAGCACAGCAAACGCTTAAACTTTCCAGCAAAGAAGGATGATCAGGTTGAGGCCATCCTCATTATTTTCCCATCTTTCTGATGAAAGAACAGGTTGGGTGCTAGTTCACCGGAATTCAAAAAACACATCAAAGCAATATATTTTTCAATTAGTCTTTTAAATAATATTTGAAGTAAAAACAAGACAGGCACTTTGTTGCATCTTTATTTTAATCAGGCTTTTGTTTTTAAAAGTTGTAAGAATACAAGCTTGATGAAGCTAACCCTATGGAGCTGGCCAAAGAGAGCAGGATGAGAGACAGTTATTTTTCCTGAGAAGCACAGTAGGAAATGTGTAACTGCTAAATTTCAGTTCAGATGTTTATATCTTTAAATATTTGTGGTGGAAAACTAGATTAGAGCCCAAGAATATGTTATTTTTCAAACTGAAATAAGATGCCTTTTGTCAAGGAAACAGCAAGAGAAAAAAACTAAATAAATCTCAAAACGCAAGACAAGGCACCATTTCTGCAACAGCAGAACTCTTCCTCTGACTGCTCAGATCACAATGTGTGAATGTTGAATTTTCTGCCTTGTTCTGTTCCAGAGACTGAAGGCAGCACTGACTCATCATCCTGCCGCCATGTCGAATGGGAATATGAACACCATGGGCCACATGATGGAAATGATGAGCTCGCGACAGGACCAGACACCACACCACCATATGCACTCACACCCTCATCAGCACCAGACACTGCCACCTCATCATTCATACCCACATCAGCACCAGCATCCGGCGCACCATCCTCATCCTCAGCCTCATCACCAGCAGAACCATCCCCACCACCACTCCCACTCGCACCTTCACGCACACCCTGCACATCACCAGACCTCACCGCACCCGCCGCTGCACTCGGGCGGACAGGCACAGGTAGACCTTCATGTCCTGCTGCATGGTGGAGTTAAAGCCTGATCTCTGTATTGTGTCTTCTTGCATGCATGTCTCGTTAGATACAAGCCCCTCAGGCTGCTTGTAAATGTCTGCTAATGGTGATGGGGATGCTCAAACTTTATTTAGAAAATGAAGTGAAGCAACAACTTGTTTTGCTGCTTAATTTACTAGACAGTTGTAATTTCTTACTTTATAAGGAGCTCCAAGGCTTTTCAGTGCTCTGAGCTCTGCAGATTGCCACATATCCTTTTATGGATGAGGTTTATTACAGAGATTGGCATATTACATATGTTGCTTAATGTGCTTGAACCTGAACTTCTCAGGCCAAGATATAAAAAGCTGTATGAGTTCTACCTGCAGAAATAAGTAACAAATTCTTTAGTGAAACGAAATGGCATTGTGTGTGTGGGTGGGGGGGGGTGGGGTGCGGGGGGTGTTCAAGACTGGAGATATTAGAAGTGCTTGTTAGGTAAGATACACTGGCTTAGAGAAAAAGGGAACTATCCAGACCCTGTGAAGAGGACAGACATCTGCATAGTATGAGAGAAAGCAAAGATTAGCTGCGAGTGCAGGCAGTAGTTGGTGCATGTTGTGACAGGAGAAAAAAGGTGGTGAAGCCAGTTCAAGGAGAGATTTAAACAAGGAGGGCAATTTAGACTTGTATTCATGTGACAAGTCAGTGAAGGTCTCCACTGAATGAGGTGGAGGACTCAATTTTTAGACCAGGTATATTGGCTTAAGGAATTTGGATAATTCGATATCTGAACTGAACGTTTCTTGAACTAATGAGCTAGTGAGTGCAAACTTTAGCAGAGTCATTTTTAAGAGAAATTCTATTAATGTCTTAAGATCATAGGCTTCTGCATCAGGATCACACAAGAAAAATAAAGCTTGGGGGCAGTGACTGTAACATGACAGGTCTGGGGAGCAAAGTTAAGGAAGACAAATGGGCAGTGCATAGAATGTGAGGAAAAAGAGGAATGCTAGCCATAAGAAGTTCAATCTGTGAAGTATTGTGTTGCTTGCAAATACCTTTCAGACAAGTTCTTAGAAAACATTAAAGAAAATGAGAGGATTTGGCTGACATCCCAGTGTCCCACAACATTAACTATTTACTAACATTTAGCTTTATTACTGCAGAGTCTGCAAGCACATGGGATTTCCCTAAAGCATTTGCTAATGTAAAATGAATTGTCAGCTTTAGAGAAACAGTCTAAGTAAGAGAGCAGCAGACTCCCCTGTGAGAAGATGTCCAGAGCTTTCCTAAGTTTAGTTCAGGTTTTACTTTGTGAATTCAATTGTTTTCCCATCTGTTGATGAGTTATTTTTCTTGGAGTTGTTTAAAAACTCCAATAAAAAGACATTATCTCATATCAGAGAAACCAAAAGTAACCTGATTGCTGTACTGGAGGTTCCTGAGAGAGTAAGGATAAAGTTGTGCTTAGCCAACTGAGGACTTCATGGGTGAGATGGGGGAAGTCACTTAACCTTCATCAAAGGGCTGGGAGGATAAACGTGTTAATGCAGTTGAGGGCTTCAGATCCCATGGTATGGAGCACTGCTGCAAAACATCCACAGCACCATTTTAAACAGGTGAGGAGAAAACTACCTGGAGAAAACAACTACCAGGGGAAACAAACCTCACAGTGTTAAGGATAAGATCAGTGAGCCAATGGCCCTCCTCTAGACCTGCTTGAGCAGGTCCATGACTTTCTTAGGACAGCTTCAACTTCTTGTGCTTTGTATTCCCTGCTAGCTAGGCACAGCAAAAGCTCCCAGGCAGCAAAGAAGAGATACAGACGCCAGGTTAGGTGGACTGACTGGCAGCCACAAAGCTCTGTCAGGATCATCCTGTGTCCCAGTACAACACAGTCTCTGAAGCTGGGTCTGTGCAGTCAGATAAACTGCCATGCACAGCATGTCACTGGAGGCAACAGACCCCATGAGGGATCAAGGAGGTCTTCACCTTGTCCGTGGGTGTAAGTGTCACCAAGAGGATGGGAGCGGAGGGTGATGGAGTAGGAATCCTAGGGTCAGTGGCCTCCCCAGGCAGCAGAGCTCTTGCTGTGCATCTGCTCCTCTAGTGCAAAGGCAATAGTGATTTCTGAACAGATGGGTTAGAGGGGAGAAAAGAAGGGCTTGCTGAATAATAACCACATAGTTATTACTTTCAAAGCTCATCCATAGTCCCCATGGTAATGGACTCTTTGGGGATCAGATTGCTCCAGCAGACGTTAATTTTATGGTGCGATTTACTAATTATTAACCTCCTTATTCTTCCAAGCCAGATTCTTCCATTCCAAACCACCTGCCAAACGACAGCACGGTCCATGCTGCTGTAAGCCGCATACTCCCATGCCAAGACCATTGTTATTCTACACCACACCCTTCTGTAATGTCAGAATTCATTTCATGCTTCTCAGCTACCATTTTGATAAACAGGAGCCCAAGAAATTATGCTTTCATAGAATGAGTAAATGGGTATTAGTTTTGTGGTAAGTTGCAAAGAACAGAAAAATACTGAATCAGGCATAAAAGTAGAAATAACCTGTCAGGTATCTTTCTGAGAATGAGAGGTATTTTATCAGGTTTTAGCTATGTTGCCTCAACTACTACAAAAATTATGCTATTATTCTTGTGTTGATCCTGTAAAGATTTCTTTATATAAACTTGCCAGAGTGATAGCTTAAGCAGAGTAGGGGCTTGGATGCCATTTCATTCTCTCAGCTGTCCTCTGTTTGTCTTCATTATGGATATGTGATTAGCATCCTCTAAGAAAAGCAAAATTAACCTATATTTTTATATTTAGTTCATTTTCTTTCTTATGTCCTAGGCAGGGCAGTGAAATTATACTTAGGCAGATACTAAGATACAGTCTAACATATTTCAGGGTTAAGAGCTATCAAGTAAGAGTCAGTTAATGATCACACGTGACATTATTAGTGGAATAATGGCAGCCCTTATAATTCATATCTGTCTGAGATGGAGAGAAGATTTTGTTGTTCTGAAAATGCACTCTGACTACGCAGAGACTGCCTGGTACATTCTGAAAACAAAATTACTCACTAGTTATTCAGGAGAAAATGACTGTACGAGAGGAATAAAAAAAAAAAATTGTACAGTACCTTTTTCTGCCTTTGTACCAGGCTCTACTGAGTGAGTTAAGAAACAAGAATTTTTAAAGCTGAATGAAAAAAGAGCAAAAAGGGCTAAGGAAATATAAATAACAGATCTCTGAAGTCTGGAAAGGTGTTGTGAGAAAATAAAAGGCCTTTGATGAGATGTTGACTTTAGAAGGTACTTCTGAGACCTCTGCACTCAAACATACTGCTAAAGAGGCGGCATGCCTGGCCCTGGTGGACAGGGAGCAGCTGGAATCCCTTGGCAGCAATCTCCTGATGGCAACCAGGGCATCCTGGTTCGAATAGGGGCCGTGCCCACTGCAGATGCCATAGACCTGGCACTCCAACCCCCAGTGTGGACAGAGTGTTGGAGATTTTACCAGCGAACATATGGTGTCAATGCAAGTTGAAATTTTAAAAATTAGTCAGAAAATATGCGGTGGCTTATTTATTTTTAGAAGTCTATCCTTAAATTTTTTTTTCTGCTCCTGTGAGAGAGATTACCTGACTGTGCAACATAAACCTGGGAATAATTTCAGCTTTATGCAAAAAAGCGTTATCAGATGCACAGAATAATTACACATAAAATTGCCACTGTAATTGCCACAAGTCAGGAGGGGAAGGGAGCAAACTAGATTCTAGACAGAAAAGGCACCTCAACTTTGCAAGACACAAGACGATAGTATCATTTTAATTGAGACAGACAGAGGTGTTAAGCAAACACACGTTAATTGCATGGCAGTTGAAATTCAGGGCTCAGTCTGACAAAGCACTGAGTACGTCCACTCCCTGGAGTCAAAAGGAAGCACCTTGGAGGTTTGGGCCTTTGCCAGAACAAGAGGGCTAATTTAGAGTCAACATTTCAAGTTTCCAGACTGTTCCAGACTGTGCAGGAGTGGCAGCAGCAATGTGAACTGAGTGTGAGCAATAGGACGTATGGATCAGGTTCTCAAATCCCAAGCAGAGGGAGAGAGAGGGTCTGTCCAGGCCCCCATAGCCTGGACGCCACAGAGAGGCAGGAAAGTACTCCAAAAGTTGCTATTCCCAGGCAGTTGAACATTAAATTTGGTGTTGATTCCTGACAGGGACGTGGGAATGTTCCATCTGCCCATGAGTCAAAGCACAGTCTACCTGGGGCTGCCCCCACCATGCACCTTTTCTGTAATATGGTGGGCCAGTTTCTCTCAGGAGCAGAATCAATACTCCCTTGCACTTGAAAAAGCATTAATACATATTTTTCCATAGTTTTGTAGCAATGGGCTGGGTGTGATATGCCTCTACTCTCAAAGCCAGGCTGTTGAATAAAAAGGAGTATAGTGTCCATAAAGGTCAAACAGAATCTTCTGATAAGAGGAATATCCCCTCTCCACGCAGTGCAGGGATGTCAAAACATAAGTTCAAGCTCAGATACCTAAATTCTTTCTTTGCCCTTGAGGGGCAGTGAGGTCTGCTGGCCTTGTGTGATCCCAGACCACAGCATCCCAGCTCCACTCAGGTGCAAAGAGCTCTGCAGCTCCTTTCTCCAGAGACAGCAAAGCATGAGGGGTGATGGTGAAGCCTGGGAAATAGAAGTGGCCTAAAATTTCAGAGGCAATTGGGAGTGGTAGGAAAAAGAAATAAGGCCATTGCAGTCCTCTGCTTTGATTAAAACACGTCCTGAGAGAAACATTTCAGGTTTGAAATAGGTGGTGGCCGAGAATGCTGATTGTTTCAAAAAAATCTCTCCTTTGAACATAGTAAGGATTGGCCAGCAGTTGATTTCAGTGGCTGCTTTCAGGCGCTTTCGATTTGCACCTGTTGCAGACCTTGCCGGGGAACAGGCCGGGTGTGTAAGATTTCCCTTCCCATTTCAGCATCTCCCCCTTGGCACCCCCTGCAAAACCTCTTCTTCCCCCTCAGGTTTCACCAGCGGCGCAGCAGATGCAGCCCACACAGACGATACAGCCACCGCAGCCGACTGGAGGTCGCCGGAGGAGGGTGGTGGACGAAGACCCGGATGAGAGGAGGCGGAAATTTCTGGAAAGGAACCGAGCCGCTGCCACGCGCTGCAGACAGAAGAGGAAGGTCTGGGTGATGTCACTGGAAAAGAAAGCAGAAGAGCTCACCCAGACAAACATGCAGCTTCAGGTGCGAGCGACTGTCTGTGCCCCTGAAGACACAGAGGGGCTCTTTGTGCTTGACTGACAGTGCCTTTGGGGCTGCCCCCGCACAGGCAGCTCCTAGCGGGAGCTCAGGCATAATCAGTCTGTTAATCAAGATGTGTGTGCTTCAATTAAAGAAATAATTACATTTTAGCGGCATAAGCCAGGAAAAAGCTGTCTTGGGATTTAGAAGCCTTTGCTAGATGGGGTTGTATTTATTTTCTTTCGTTGTCACTGCTTTTTGTGGGGATTTTTTTTTGAAGTGCCATTAACTCGACTGTAAAAAATTTCTTCAGAGAGGGCAGGTAGTTAAACCCTCATTCGAAGCCAGCAAGATAGAAGTGTAAATAGATCGATCTACTAGTGAGAAAAATGAACTGGATGGATGAAAATACCCAGAATGTGATAATAAAAGCCTTCCTTTCAGTGCTGCCCTTTTTATGGTGGGCACAGTATTTCCACTTCATGCAGAGGTGTGCCTGTGTGCTGTGCCAAGGGCAGAAAATCCATTTGTACAACGGCACTCCTCCAAAACATTCTCTCACAAAACACAGAGGTGTGAGCAGCACCCACGCACTGGGTGCAGCAGAGCTGTAGGTGACAGCAGTCCTGCCACCAACATGCCCTTTGTCCCTACAGGTCTGCCCCCTGGTCTCGTGCAAAGAGACAGAATACTCTGAGTAGATTAAAACATTGCCTTAAGTATCTCTGGTGCTGTGAAGTTATTTCATTTGTCAGTTTATGTCACCAAATTTGGAAGCCAGACTGCCTTCAGAAATTACAAAATAATGTCACAGACAAATGTTAATGTAAACCTGGCACACAAGCACACAAGTGCCTTTTTTGCTCCACTTTCTTTCAAAGTTGTGGAGCAGTTTTTGTGGTTTTGGGTTTAAGCTTTGCAGAAGAGCCTGGTGGAAGCTTTGTTGCAAACCAAACTCTCTCTTTCTCTTCTAGAATGAGGTTTCCATGCTGAAAAATGAGGTAGCACAGCTGAAACAGTTATTGTTAACACATAAAGACTGTCCGATAACAGCTATGCAGAAAGAATCACAAGGATATCTAAGTAAGTAGCTGGTATATTTGCGCTGTCTCCACACTCCTCACAGGAAAGCAAAACTTCCATTTCTTCCCTCCAGAACCCCTTCTTGGTCACATTATCACTTGAGCCTGTCTTCTCAAACATCATCCGAGCCATCCAATCTCCTGCCCTTATTTATCCAGCCCCGCTCAAACCCAAAAAAGCCCCGGTTTGCATCCCACACAGCAGAGCTAGTCTTCCCCACCCCTCCTTTCGGCAAGGAGATGCACACGGATGGACGCTCACTCCCCTGTGGAGGATCCTGCTTGAACTCACAGCTCCAAACCTGCAAGAGTCCTCCTGGGCGCGGCGCTGCCAGAACCTTAAAATAACTCTCAAAAGGAAAGTTATAAAGGAAAACATTACAGTCCCCTCCAGCGAAAATGGTACTGTGCTCTGACAGTGGCACAGACCAGGCCTGGCGCAGGTTTTCAAGGTTTGTTAACTCTTTTTTAACTCTCATCTTTCATGTTTTTTTCAAAAAATTCCCAGCTAATGGAGACATTGAATCAATTCTGTCTAGTTGGTGCATTTTATGAGTGTAGTAATTTAGGGAGAAATTCTCTGTTTGGCTCTAGAAAGGTTCAGAAGAGCCTCAGGGTTAATACTTGCTAGATTGTGACATTGTCTTAAAATAGAGCCCATTTCTGTCTCCTCTGCATCACTATGCATCTGTCTCTTTAACAGTCCCCAAAGAAAAAAAATACGTAATTGCATTACATGCCTATCAACTGTTGCTTGAATTAGATTTTCTGTGCTGCAGTGCACTGCACTCTAATTTTGATTCCTGCTGGCACAAATCAAGCATTTAAGCATCCCAACAGATATTAAAGACCTTAAGATATCAGAATTTTTATCCCAACATTAGTTTCAGTCATTAAAGTCCTGGACTTTTTTCAAGGTCTCAACTCCTGAAGTTGGGTTGATATCAGAGAAGCTGGCTTGAAAAAAATAGCAAAAACTAAAAAGTTCAGAAGACAGAGAGTGTTGGATAACTATGTATTTTGAAATTCTGGGACTTATGCATGCCTCAGGTTGATAATATTTCCAGGAGTATCACGCAGTCTGGGCTTTTTACTCGGACAGAAGAATGAATGTGTGTTGTCTCTGTGCCCTCATTCCCTTCCCAGGTCCCGAGAGCAGTCCTCCTGCAAGCCCAGTCCCAGCTTGCTCCCAGCAGCAAGTCATCCAGCACAACACCATAACGACCTCCTCCTCCGTCAGCGACGTCGTGGGAAGCTCCACTCTCACCCAGCTCGCCAGCCACAGAACAGACATCAACCCCATCCTTTAAAAGTGGTTGATCAGAAACTGCTGGGGGAGTGTGGTAGCATATCAAAGGGTCCTCTCTGCTAAGGACATTTGCAACCGTAATTCAAGCCTGGAAGATTCCTCAGTTCTTGAAAGACTCTGGCGATTCATTTTTATAGTTATTAAAATGTCTTTTATACTTAGTTACATAAAAGGGAGTTACGCAATTAATATGCTATCAGCTTGAGAAATGCTTTGGTGCTTTCTCCATTTTTTTGGTACCAGTTAATTGTTTATAAACCTAACTGTTTCTGTACATAGTCATGTTTCCTTCTCACCAATCTAGCCTGAAGCCTCAGAAATACAAAATTGTGTTAAACTGCAGCTTGTTAGCCAACGTGAGGCATGAAAAGTATTAAACAGAGTCAAACATAGGTAAGTAGGAGTAATTAGGCTATAAATACAGAGAGAGGGCATCTGCTGACAGCATAATAAAAAAGAGTTAGCATTGTGCTATCAGCAGACCACTTCTTGCATTCAGAGCCTCTTTCAGAGCAGTTATATAGGATGTGGCTATCAAGACAAAATCAAGCCCAAATAACGTGCTTTTTTGTCTAGCCCTCCCTGTTCCCCTCTCTCCCCTACTCTGGCCTTTTTCTCCTCCAGTTATTCTCACACCTTCCTTTTCCCTTCCCAAACCCTTTTCATTCCCCAGCCTTTTTTTTTTCTTGCTCTTTTTTTTTTGTTTTCATTCCAAGGCTTTCTCGCTTCCCTCTTTTTGTCAAAGAATGGTAATGAACAAGTAAAAACTTCAAGCCCACCTAAAAACTGTCAGCACGGCTGCTGCTTTCACTAGCTCTTCACCCGCAGTTGGGCTGTGCCAAGCATTTGGCTTTTAAAAACTAGAAATGCTGCTGATTTAGTGTTTTTAATAAACAGGGAAAGGCAAAAACAGTGCAGCCGCAGGTGAAGCAGGATGGAGAGCCAGCTGTGTTGATGCTAGCAGCCCTGTAAGCTTCTGTGGTGCAGTACAGGCATAGCGAGCAACACCTGAGAATCACAGCAATTCTTTTGCACTGCCAGTCACTAATGTAGGAAAATCCATGTAGTATATAATAATTCGGAAAAGTTCTGTTCCCTAACCTGGTTGTGTTGTTCTAGCAGCGAAAGCTAACAGCCTCAGGCTTCATGGGCTATAAATGAGAAATAAATCAGTGTAATGGTTCTGACCAGCTGGAAAAATGCCATTTTTAATTCCCAGGGAAAGACCTGCTCTCTGCAGGCATTCCTTTAAATATTCACAGACTGATCCCAAGCTGGCAGACAGCAGTGTAGCTTCACTGACTTTAATGGCACTTAACACCCGTTTACCGTGGGTAAAGGAATTGTTCCTTAAGACGCTAAATAATTTTTAGAAGACATGCAGTGACTAAAAAATGCTGCAAGAATGCCAAGTCCCACACTCGGGATAAAATACAGTCCTGCAAAGAGGGTCTGGAAAAGAGCCTCATGCCACAATTAAGGTTTTTGTTTGGACTCTGAGTCTGCCCCTCAGCACAACTGATTTGCATCCCCGAGTGGTCCCGGTGATTGATGGGAAAATCAGACAGAGATGATGCCAGTTAATTATGCTGCCTTGCTGTATGTTGGGACCTGATTTTGCTCTCAAATCTCTCAGCAGCAAAACCTCCCGCTACTCGCCCAGGGAGTGGGCTCCAAGCTGGTGAAAAATGTTCAAACATTTTGAGCTGCATTTTTAATTGCAAAATTCACATTATTCCTGGCAAATCCTCTAGCCCTGAACACACTTTGTTCTGAAGCAAAGCTCTCCTTCTCAAAGACTGTGTCTTTGGTCTGTGGAGGAGTCGTGGGTTTTTAAAAGGTGGGTCTTCTCCATACGGGAGGAAGAGTGAAACAACTGAAGTATGAGGAGGCACTGCAAGGAGCAGGGCCTGTCTGGAAGGGAAAGCAAAATTCTGAGCATCATTCATTGCCGAATTAGTTCTTATCTTGGTGACTAACTTTTTATCAGTATTCTTTTCTTTAACAGCTTGCTTTCCATTTATGCAAATACATTCAAAAGAAGATTTTTAATGTACAGTGTAAATCTTGACTTGATTATATAGTCTAAGAACCAAAAAAAATTACGAAAAAATACAAATGTAAAGGATTTTCTATTATATTTTAGAAAAACATATACTTTTAAAGTGTTTTAAATACTGAATCTATAATTTTTTTTAATCTCCAGTTGTAATAGCTAAATGGTTTTGCTTCATCACGGCTCCCAAGGGAACTTTTTTCAAATATGCAGTTGAGAAAAATGTTCCAGCTGAGTATCCACTGTGTAAAAAACCCAAATAAGCATTTCCCCTACATTTGAATTTCATCATTCACCATCAAAAAGGAAATGCCATTGCAGGGTTAATTTAAAAAACTTTCCCTCTCTATGGGTAGCACTTAATTTTATTAAAAAATGAAAATCAAAGTTGTTGGTAATATTAGAATACCCAGTTGAGCTACACTGCACTAGAATTACAGTTTAGCTTCATTTTATTCAGTCTCCTCAATTAAAATATTTAGCTGTTAAACTGAAAGCCTCTACATTAAAAAGAAAAAAAAAAAGGGAAAAAATACAAAAACCTTGCCTAAGTTTTGTTAAATTCAGCAACCTGACAGTTTGACTGATGTGTATTATATATAGCTCAATTATTTCTTTTTTTAATGCTAACTAGGCAAGCCAACCACACATGTTGGCCTAAATGTGTAATTGCAATGAAATGTCTCCTCTCTATACTATTGGCCTTTAGGTATAATCTTGCTAGTGATGTGGAAATAAGTAAAGGATGAAAAGCTATTTGCTATTGCTTCTTGTAACTCTGTCGCAGGTTCACAGGCCAAGACAACATGCAGCATATTTCTATCGGCTGTATCATCGGTAAAAGGACCAACTGTACTAGGCACCTTATATTATTCATCAGATTTACTTCCACATTAAAATGCTCTTGTTTTCCAGGGGAATGATCCTGCAGCCTTTCCTCAAGTTGCTGGTCCAACTGGGCACTAGAGGCTGCCTGAGCAAGGGCTGCGGGAGAAGACCCAGCCCCTCAGTCCCCAAGATATCCCTCTGCCATGTGGTCTGCAGCAGCACCCTCTTCCTAAGCACATCACTCTAAATGCACTTCCCAAGCTCTTTCTGTCAAGGAGGAATCCTGCTTTTCCACGAGCTACTTCTGGAGACTGCTCCACTTTCCTCTTGCCCAGCCAATCCAGCCTGTTGCCGGGCTCACCAGGCTCTGTGCCGTATCCCACTGCCAGCGAAGGACAACTCCGACCACGTCCGTCACCCGCTCTCCTGGGTACTCGCAGGGTGGTGAGCCTTGGCCAGTGCCTTGCTCAGGAGGAGGAGGTACTTCTGTAGACAGCATCTCTTGTGTGTGATATTGGAAGCACGTTGGAAATCTCAGCCACGGACAACTGCAATACTTTGATCAGAAAGAAATGATGCTGTGATCCAGCTCCGGCACCCCCAGCCCCCCTTCCCCAAGTCAGTTTATGCAAGCCATATTCATAATGCTGCCTGTGGGAGACAAGTAGTTTGTGTGCTATCATGGTGTGTTTTATAAGGACAATGACGACGATGATAATGATGATTTATGGAGAATTTCATGCTGTTGGGAGTTAATTCCTGCTATGAAGCTAAATGTCTGCTGCCCATATTCTGAATAGTGGAAAGTCAATGGTTCAGTGCCTCAGTGCGTGTGGATTTAGTGTTAATGACTCAGTCCTGTTAACTAACAAGCCAGCTATAACTGTTGTTAAATGCCCAACTTTTGAGGATTCATATTTTTTTAAGCAACAATATTTAGTGTTGAAAACTAGCCTTTTAGTTTAGGCAAAATGTGCTTTTTAGCAGCTAATACCTTTTTTAAAAAAGAAGCATATAGAATGAATTTATGAAAATTCATGAGGACCAAAGCAATTTTAAAACAGGAATCTATTAATTTAGTATTCACATAGAATTTTATAAAGTATTTATTAATAAATGTTATTTTAACACATTCCATTTGAACAGTATTCTTGTACAGAATCTGTTTGGTTTTTTTTTTAAAGTTACAATATTAGTTTTGCAATAAACTACTCTAGGTGTGTGTGCATCTTAATCTTTCAGGGTCTCAAGCAGAAGTCATCCATCTAAGATGGAAAGCTTGCTGAGGTCAGTTGTACAGAAATTCCTAGAATTAAATGTTTTCCTTAAAGCAGCATCTGCTTTTTTCTTTATTTTTTCTTTTTTTTTTTTTTTTTTTGTAACAATGAAACATTATAAACCTTCAGTTGTTTCCTTTGTATTGGAAAATGTGCTCTCTCATTTTAGAAAGTATGAGTCAACATATAACTGGAAAGCCTGTCTTTTTTTTTCTGCTTTTTTTTTTAAGGCTGATTTTATACATCACCACAGAAGATCTAACCCCATCCTTGTTTCTTTTCTAATATCACATAGTGAGTTGCACTATACTGCCTCTTCTGTCCTGTTACTAAGCAGTATTCTTTAGATTTAGACCATTGAAGCTCCATTATACATCAGAGAAAATTACTGAAGGGGGAATAAGAGAAAAAAATTGATCTGTAGACATAAAACCTAAACTGTGCCTATAAAACAAAACCAGTTACAACTAATTAGTATCTTATTTCTACATTTCAATTATTTATATTATTTTAAAATTGCACTTTAGCTCTTGCTCTTTTTCTTGCTCTCCCTTGTTGAATCATTTATAAATAGTCTTGTAAAACTTTTGCACCAGATACATTTATATGCTTTCACTGGTGGCATATCTACAACTTGTCTCTCACACCTGCCCGAGTGGAGAAGCTGAGACCAGCCGGTCTGCAGTGTGACTTAAGACTTTACACCCTCTTCATGACAGCATATAAATGTTTTATTATGCAATGTGTATGATGTGAGGCAGCATCTAAGCTACATTTATAATCTCTCATCCCAAGAACCAAAGTGTCCTGTATATCGTAAGGTCAGGAGACTGGCTCTGTTGTGCATTGTGATGCACTTTGACTGTTGTCCAACTCACAGTAGCTGCAAAGCTGCAGTGGTAACAGTGGCCATACTATGTATTAGAGTTCTGAATCAATAAAATATGTTGCCTTATAACTTGACTAGGGACAGCACCTTTAAAAAAAAAAGACAAAAAACTTCTAAGGACAAACAAAAGCAATAAATTCTCAAGTGATCTGAACACCAAAAAAAAATAAAAAAGTTCAATTTTTCATAATCTGAAATGATCATGTTTACTGCAAAGACAAAAGAGACTGTTTACATCCATAACCTCTTTTTGTTTTTTTTTCCAGAGCTTACAGTTATCTCAGTTTTATCAGTGGCTTTACACTTAAGAGCTAAATTGCTTACCATTATTGGCTTGCCATAGCTTTCAAAATTACTTTGTAGCAAATCCTAAACTGCATGAGGCCAAAAATGCCAGTGTTCACACACACTCAGAGACAAGATTGATTCTCTAAGTGGAAATCTGATCCTTTCCCAGGCTCTCCTTGGACTGGAATCAATAATTGCAACTCACTATATTTAGACCAATGTGTAATACCTGGGATTCAGGATCTCCAGTTCTCTATTTATGCAAATTAAATGTTAGTATTGCTGAGTTTCACCTGGTGGAATTGTTCACGAAGCCCATGGTCAGAACCTGCCCTCTGATGCTGGGAGGGTCTTAGACCCGAATATCTTTCTTGAACAAAAATCTGTGCGACAGCCTTGTGAATGAAGACTGAAAGCTCCTTCTGGCTTTGCAGAAACTGCAGCAGTGTCTTGGAACGAGGGAGGTGGGAGGATTGTTGGGCATTTCAAGGGAAGCGTTTTCCTTGCTGGAATTTAGGAAATTTCAGAGAATCATTTTCCCCATCCCTCGGAGCTGAGATTGCAAGGAGTTCCCTGTCAAAGATCACCTTAGCATGCTTCCACAAGACAAACTACTTTGCATAAAAGGTCTATTTGCTCTTCTGAGTAAGAACAATTGCCACTGAGAGTTTTGCCAAGGACTTTATCATTGGGACCCAAGTGTTTCCCAGCCCATGGCCGTGAGCTCTGTACCCCTCTCTCTGTAGCAGCTCTGTTCAAACACTGGGTAGCACTCATTGGTGAACTTTGCTTCTTTGGACTGTTGCCATTGTCCTGGTTTTAAGGAACTTTTAGCACTGCTTGGAGTAAGCCTAAACTATCGAAGTTTATATATAAATATATATATATATATTATATTAAAAAAAGGTGCTGTCACAGTAAGTTTTGGGCTTGAGGTTGTTTGTATTGTATGCAAAGGTTTTGTGTTTGTATGTCTGTTTGTTTTATTCTGTAAAGCAACCACCTTCCTTACCGGAGGGAGATACTTTTTTTTTTTGGTACATAAATGTAAATACTTGCTGCAGCATTTAATATGTTTAATTTTATGTTAAGCTTTTTGTTGCATTGTGAACGCATTATTGTTACAAATGGACAATGAGTTCATTGAGACTGTTCAACTAGGTCAGATTTTTACATCTCTTTCTAGCTAGAAGAGACAGGAATTTTGTGCATTTGTACAAATGTTAATAATATCACTGCAATTCCAATATAATAAAGCACTCAAATATAAATAGTTCTGGTAGTTTGTCTGTGTGTATACTCCAGACCTTTTACCATACGGATAACTCCTGCAATTAAACCAAGCTACTTTTCATTGATGCCTACCATGATGTACAATTCCTTATCTGCCCCAAACTGGAGAAGGACCACGGTGCAGGGCATACTCCTGTCTGGTGGCAGGAGCCAGGGGCTGTGCAGACTTTATGGCTCACCATTGTCCTCCAGCAGCTGAGGTGACTTGGTAAGAACAAGTTCTCTGAACCTTTTCCAAGCAGGGATGCTGCAAAGCCTCAAACAAAAAGACTTACGTGGTGGAGCCTGACATGAGGCCTCCACATAAGGATGAGACAAGCTGTTACTTTACTTTTCCTTGCAGCTGGAGTGTGCTTGTATCAAAATACACTCCATGCTTGTTATCCCGCCAACCTCGCCTCTTGCCAAAAGCTGCCTGGAAATGGATTTCCTGCTGGGCTAATTAGCTCTAATTGTGATGCCCCTGTTATCTTGCCAACTTCATTTCTCACTATAAATTGGTCCAATACAGACCTTGGCACAATCATGCATAAACTATAATCTAAAGTTAGTCGGGATGAACCCATCTCTCCAGTGGGAATTAGATTAGCTATAGATTAATGCAACTTGATGTCTTGCTGGCAGTCCCAGAGCGAGGGCCTGACCCAAGTGGTGCAGCCTCGGTGACAAGGACCAGCCTGCCTGTGAGTGCTCCGTGCCGATGTCACGCTGCAGGATATCAGCCCCATGTGGCATGACCGTACTGCTCCCTTGGGGGCCCTGGCACTGGCACAGCGTCTGCTGCTCTCCCCTCTGGTTTTTAAAAGGCTAAATCTGGCCAAGAGCATTCACCCTCCTAAAATGGGTAGGAAAAAGGCAGAGCCATACCCCTGTTCCCATTCTCCCTTTGTAAAAGCTGGAAGATGGGGCAGTGGGTGTGCATGGCTTCCTCTTCAAGGGTGTACAGCAGACATTTTCCCCAAAAATCAAGGCATGGCATTAGCTGGGTCTGTTTCTGAGGTCATATACTCCTGCATTGCTGTTAAAGCAGGGATGTCATGCCACTGCTTAACATGTATTTATACAGCAGAGTTCTTGCTCTGGGGCCAAATACTGAAAGAGGATCATCATATCCATAAAAATAGATGCCTCTCATGAAGACATATCACAGGATAACTTTATTGTCCACACAGTTATATTTACACCTGACAGTATGAGCTAAGCAAGATGTATTCAGACTGAGGTAACACTGCCCTTTACAGCTGATTCATGGTTTCCCAAACCTGATCGTAGTATTTGTTCCTCTTCCAAGCAGTTCACTGTTACTATTGCTCTCTCTGGGCTGCTCTGGACATCATAACAAAGTTATTATTAGAAAAAAAAAAATGAATCAGTGTGAGCGCACGCTCTTTTCCCTCTTCTTTGCAGGGATGCAGCCAGAACTAGACTAAGCTGAGGACTCTCTGCATCAGGAAGAAGGCTGCCCCAGCTTATACCAGTCCGAGCAGCGGTACAGAGAGACTCCTTCCCTTTGCCACACCAGCCTCTCATGCTTTGACTGGGAGCACTTTGCCCCTCAGCCTGTCCCCAGCTTTCTCCAGAATGCAGGCTGCAGCCTCAGCTACTTGCTGTAAGGGCGCTCAAAACTAATGAAGCACAGAGTTTGAGTGGGGATGATAAGCAAGCAGAGAGGACACTGTATGTACCCAAGGGCATTGGCGCAAATCAGGCAGCATAACAGAGCAACAACAGCAATCTGGGGAAAGCAAACACCTCCCAAAAAAAGGGGCAGGGTTGTGAACCCCAATGAGCCCAGAGGTAAACAAACACAGGAATTGAGAAATTGGAATTAGACTGGTGCTAGAGAAACCCTTCAGCAGGGGGTGGAGAAGCAGGCATGAGGGCTTTTTTTGTTAGTTTTGAGGTGATTTTTAAACAATACTGGGATAGAGGGGAAAACTGGACATGCAAGGATGCAAAGCTCTTCACTATCACACAAAAGAGACAAAGCACATCTGACCTCCTCTTGGGGAATCTCCCCACATGCAGCCCTTAGGGACAGGCTAAGAAATGATGCAATTGGTTACAGTCCCCCTATTAGCAACACTTTCTACTCTCTAGCAAAGACTTGCAGGACAGACCTACCTCTCAGCTTTCTCTGTCCACCTAGAACCATCACTGTCTAGCTGAAGGCAGACAATGGATGGTTTAGAGGGAAAACCAATTTTCTTCTCCATGGTAGCTACTGGCTGCTGAGGCCCCACTACTGGAGGAGTCCCAGCTCTGGGACTACTCCCAGAATTAACCTATTACACCCACTTTCTTTAAACTTAACTTTACTTTGCTCACAGGCATTTGTGAACTTGGCCGACAGGGAATAAGTACAAGATAAATCACAAAAAATTTCCTGAGAACTTGTCTCTAGGGAGTCAAAAAATTAATCAATCAGTCAAAGAAGGGTTCAACCAGGACCAGTAAAATCAGTTAAACCAGGACCACCACCACTGTTCAGGTCAGAGCCAACAACTGAGGGTCTGGGACTCTTTTCTCAATTCTTTGGTCTGCTTTGTTACTGCAATTGCCCTAACCACTTTTTGCCTCTGATCTACTCTGCTGCAGCAGGGACATTTGTTTTAGTGGCCGTAAGGAGGCCATTAGTGCTGCCATTTGCTTAAAACTCTCTTTCTGCAGCATTCTTGAGCACTATTTTTCCTCCAGCCTGCTCTATTCTCCAGCAACACAATGCCACAGTATGAGAATGACCCAGCAAAGCTGATAAAATATTTAAGACGCGTGTTCTGATTGTGTTAGGTAAGCAAATACCACAAGAGCCCGACCATTAGTGAACCTGATCAGTCCATTCCCCCAGGACCAGCCAGCAGAGCAAGCCAGAGCAGCCTGAACTAGAAGCAATGAGGCAGCTGCCTTTCCTAAAAGAGAGAGAAGATTGAAGATGTTGAGGAATTTGCAACCTGTGGGCCCCACTCTAAAAGAAAGTTATATAGACACATAAATATATAGGCAAACATAGATTCTGTATATATGTATAGACAATATAGATATATAGATGCAGATGGCAGAGGTGTGTGCATGTGTGTATATATGTGTATACAGGAGGTCAGCAGGTGTTTTCACAGGGCATTGCATTCAGCTGACAGCAAGTCAACTTAAAAGAAAGAAAAATATTTGACATAACTGACCAGTTCATGTAGGAAATTGAGTCGAGAAAAAATAAATAAAGGCAGAAACCGATTAGTTTAAATCTGGGGCCCTCTGGGTTATAATGGATCCCATAGGAAGACAGGAGGCTTTGTATGGAAGGACTCTATATCCTCCTTGCACTTTCTCTTTTGTTTCATTAATCATTTTCATTCTGTGTTATAAGGTGGCTGAGCCAATTCCAGCTTAGTAGAAGTTTTTCTTAGCTTCAAGAAGCTGTGCTACAAAGACAACACATAGCCATGGATAAGAAAAAGGAACTGTCCGCAGTGGGACATGGCTGTGGACTCCGGTTACGCAGGGTTGTGTTGGGTATCACAACACTGGCTGTTGTTTTGGCTTGGGTTTTTGTTGTCAGTGTTTTGCTGTAGCTGTTCCCTGTACTTTGATCTATATGCTAAATTGTCGGAATTAAAGTTAAAGCCAGCCAGTTTTCACAAGCTGGGTGGTGAAGGTGAGGGAGTGGTAGCTTTGCTACCACTATCCTGCTGCAATGGTGGCTGCCTTTAGAAGCAAGATTCTGATGGAATAAGTACAGCCTGCACTGACACACCCTTGGTGCCCAATTCCTGCAATCCTAAACTCATCCCCTAAAACAGCTGAGGGATTGTCATCCCTCTGTGAAAGTGTTTCTGCTACCTCTTTGTCGTAGTACTGTGTGGGATGAGGTGAAGGGCCTGCAGGGACACCCACAGTGCCACATTTCCACAGCAATACAATGTGGTAACTTCCTGGCCACGCTGGCAGTGGGGTTTGCAGGGCTCCCTCTGTACTGACCCACTTGGCACTGGCACTGCAGGTGACTCCTGCCACCACTGCAAAAGTTGAGCTAAACCAAGGACCTACTGTTAGCCTGACTGTGCCTCAAGCCAATCTGACAGACTAAAACCAGGGAAAAATGCAGTGGAAAGGTATTTATCATGTTGCCAGTGTAGTAAACTGGCATGCCAAGCCATGCAGCTCACTGCATGCAGAGCCCGGCTAGGGCAGGAAGGACAGTGGGCAGGTGGGTGGGCAGGGAATGAGCAGGGAACAGGGAAAATGGTGAGATGGAGATTGCCAAAATGTTTGTGAGTTGCTGCATGGTGAAGCTGTATGTATGCCCTGATGTGCCCAGGGCCCCAGACAGACACTCAAATGAGATGGTGTCTTCAGCTTGTGCCATCAGTGGCGGTGGTGCTGCCCCATTGTCCATGTGAGGTTTACCCACCTGAGTGCACTTTGAGTGCTGACCTGTCACCAAGGCTGCATCCAGAGTTGCCCTTCCCCTCCAAAGCCCATGAGGCCAAAAGTGGCTTTAAAACATGACCTGCTCTCTACCTTCAAAAAGTCAGCAATCCTCACTCTGCAGGGCCAGGGAAACCCAAGCTACTGATTACAATGTGCTTTTAAATTCATTTTAGAGTGGCTTTCCAGAGCAGAACTCACATTTTTAATTGCTTAGGAAGACCTTCACACATATGTCCATGAGGGCAATTTCCTCTGCCATGTTATGCTGCATGTCACTGCAGGAGAAGTGTAGAAAGACCTTTTTTGCAGCAGCAAAAAGAGGTTCCATTTTGATCTGCTCACAAAACCATTTATCCGTTCTTTGTAAGCCCATGCTGAGCAAGGGGAGCACACAGGGCTGAGCCCTGTCAACGGATAGTGCCACAGGAGGAAGCACAACACCCACACCCCTGGCACTCACAGCTTGTTTCTGGGATGGCATGAGAAAGGCCTGGTTTTCCCAATTGGAAATTAAGACCCTGTGGCTTGCTGAAGCCATGGAAGAAGTCAGGAACAAGGCAGTCCCTTTTCCAGGAAAGTTCTACTTCTAACATGGTATGAGAGCAGTAAGAACTCATCAGAGCTACAAAGCAGAGCTCCATCATCACTGCTGGGCTAATCAGAGCCAGCAGCTGGGAGGGAAAGCCAAGGACAGCTTTCAAATGCATGCGGCAGAGAGAGGAATGAAAAATATTAACTTTAAATGGATCGACGCTGGCCTTGGAACTAGGCAGGCAAACATCCAAACCTGTCAGGAGGGAGTAATGAGGGCTTTTAAATTAGATGTGATCACCTATCTGCGGCTGTACAGAGTGTTTGCTGTGTATCCCCCATACCTTAGGGAGAACCCCAGACATGTGAGGTTACAAGCAGGCTGTCTGTCTATGGGCTCTTTCATCTGAAAGTTTCAAGTGCTTCTCAGGCTTTAATTTAGTGCCTTAATTACCCAGGGATTTAGGTAAATATAATTGTCTTCATTTTTCCCAGCAGTACACAGAGAGGAATAGACTGACAGAGAAACCAGAAAATGTGAGCACACCCCCCCACTTTTCCTACCCCTCCTTTCCTGCTGTTGCCAACAGCCCGTACATCAAGGCCCTGCCAGGAGACTGCAGGCAGGCAACGCTTTACCTGCTGAAGGCATATCCATGCAGTCCTCCCTAGGAACTGTAATCCTTGCCCTCCAGGAGAAATGAGCTGTTTTGCTTTCCATTTGTCTTCTTCAAAGCTTTGGCCAAGCTCGTCCTCATTAGGAGGCCATTAAAACACCGATGTTCTTCACATTATGATTTCCTCTTGGATTAGATGGGAAGATTTTATACGCTGTAAAAAGATTCCCCGGTTCTGGCATCTCCTTTTTTATTTGCCCAGACCAAAAGCTTGCGAGGAACAGGAATGGGAAACCATATCGGCATTCAAATAAAATGCCACAATCATCCACAGAGGCGAGGGGAAAGCCCTACAGTCTCATTAGCCAAACTTGCACATGGTTCTAATCAAATGGGTGGGAGGGAGACATTCCCTTGGCCACGGATACCAACGATTTTTTCCTTAGGTTCCAATTCTGTAACTCTTATTCATCCGAAGATAAACGGGCTTTTCAGGCGGGGAAAGAGGGCTTTGGGACCGAGCTCTAAGGCTTTTCATGTATTCATGAAGTTGTCACTTGCCTTTTACATTCAAATTCTGATGGGTCAGACTTCCTAGACGGTGTCTTTCAACACCTAATAACTCACCCAGTGAGCTCCAGTGCTAATACAGATGTCTTCTTATCAAGCTTGAGACGGAGAGGTTTGAGGATTACTCTAAAGACACTTTTTGGATTTATATTGAATCCTTCACAAGGATTATTTATGTGTCATTTCTTTCCCATTACACAGTTGAAAAAATCACCTGTTTTAGCAGGAGATTTCTGGGGTGAGTGCAGAAATATTTTGAGGAATTTGGTCATCGCCATTTGCTAATGGAAAATCTAGTAACCGAAGCAGTTTTTTTAAAACCACAATAAATTTTATATTTGTTACTGCTGGATTCCCATTAAATGCATTAATTACAGCAATGTTTAACGAAGCAAGTAAAAAAAAAAACCCTCCATTATGTATTGAGCACTGTGAAAAACAAGGTATTCAGCAACGTGTGCTCTTATATAGTCTTAATAAAAGACCTTACCTTAAGGTAAAAACCCAATAAAATATGCCATAATGCGCTATGGGACCCACCATTGATTTACAATACATTTACTCCTTTAGCACGAAGCAACTTTTGCACAATACACAGCCAGCTTTTATATATTTATATATAAGACCTTTTTTCTTCTCACAAAGATTTATTGAATTTCCCCAGAGCATATTCATTTTCTAAAAGTTCTTTGTTTTGCTCAACTATATTCATTGTAATAAAGGCAACAATCTTCTTCCTGATTGACACCCACGGTATTAAAATTATTAAAAATATAAGAGTCGATATCGTAACATTTTATATGTTATATTACTCTGTAGGCTCTGTGAGACTAAATGGAAACCAAGTTTTGCTAATATGTGGCATTTTGCAAAACTGTAGCATGTTGAGCAAGGTCTAGAAATATATGGCAAAATTATTGTAAAATCCCAGATTCGAATTCCTCCAAGGAACTATAAGTGAGTAACTTTAAAAATAAGTTCATACACCTTCTGTTCCTCCAAATTTAAATGACGAACATGTAAACCCCATAGCAGCAAATTCAATATAACCGCTGAGAAAGTTAAATTATGCATAACATAACGAACATGGGTTGAAATCCTTCAAGAACCGAAGGAGGATTCTCTGAAATGCACTTGCCAATCCTTCGCATGTCATCAAAGACTATTTTTTCAAGCACGATGTAATGTCTCATGATATAATGGAACAGTTCTCGGTGTTCCCTATTAGTCACACTGATTATTATGGTTGGCACAGGGTCCTCTCCACGTTCCTTCCTTAGAGGTACGTTCGCTCTCCGATGCCCACTCAGTCCACTATAAAATTCAGTTCCCTGGTTTTAAAAGGGCCCCGTTCTGTCGCGGCTTCACGTGTAACAATGGGAGGGGGGCGTGCAAGACCCTCGTCCTGCAAACGCGCGCACCGCCGGGGTCCGCAGTGCCTGCCCCCTGTGCTCGTACACACGGAACTGTGGCCTACGAGCACCGCCAGTCCAAGAGGCTTTGCCGGGGAAATGCCTCTCTGCTTGCCTTGCCCAGCTGAGGAAGGTCCCTTCTGCAGAGAGCAAGTGTCGCCCTGTTCACACACACCTTTGGGGCAGCCGAGCGGGGCCGAGTCGCTTCTCTGCCTTCCGCAAGTCTTCCAGCTCCCGCACGGACCCTGCCAAGGCCGCTGCCCCCCGCTCCCAAGCCCTGGGGCNCGAACCGAGAGGGCCCGGGTTCCGCAGCATCTCCGGCAGGTGCCCTTGCCCGCCCAGGTGGCCCAGGCACCGCCGCACAGGCCCTGGCGCTGGCGGGGTCTGGCTGCGGCCGGCGCAGGGGCCATCTCCCCGGGCCAGACCCGCGCCCACCGGGACCGGCCGCG
>VZRZ01008643.1:961070-984302 GCA_013398175.1 Climacteris rufus
GCCCACCACGGTACAGCACAGCTCGGCTCAGCACGGCACGGCTGGGCTCATTCCGCTGGGCTGATGTCGGCGCGTTCCCGGTGCGGCCGTGCCCCCCTGTGGCGCGGCCGGGAAGCTCAGGCGGCCGCCGCCGCTCTCCCCGCGCTGCCCGGCTGCGGCCCCGGCGAGGGTCGCTGTCAACACCGGTGGTTCTGCTGCTTCTCCTTCCTGTCCTAACACCGGTGGCTACGGATCAAACTGTTCTCGTGAACTGATCCGACCGACAACTAACTCATCAAACCCCAGCAACGGCAAAAGTTACTGCCAAAAGGTCTGGATTGTTTTCTCCCCACGTCGGGCAGCGCTGTGGCTGCGGGGTCACTGGGCGTCATGAAAGGAAGAGACAGTGCAATGCGGGTTTTGCCGGCACAGGGAACCGTGTTCATGCCTTTGGTGGCAGACCCACAGGACACCAGGGTAGCAGCAACGGGGAAGTGCTGCCCTGACCCACAGAATGGCCCTTCTTCCTCACGGCTGCTCTTACGTGTGGGGCAGGGCGCTGAGAAGTTCCATGGGTTCAAGGGGCTCGCTTCTCACTCTTTCTGCAATGCCCTCCAAATAAAAAAGAATGGGATTGTATTGGTGGTTTCTTCTTTTTCCTATTTCAGAGCTGACAATTTTCAGCAAGAAACCAAATATGAGGCTGCAACTGTAAGAATGTGAATTAAGACTTCCAGCCAAAGAATGAAAGCAAGGGAATTAAAAGAGTTGTTATTATAAGTAGCATCCTTATTCTTTATATATAACTAGATGATCTTCAAGGTCCCTTCCAACCCAAACCACTCTATGATGCTATGAAATATATATCTCAACTGCTTTCTCTGTGGATTGTGTGGACTATTTCTGTTCTGGGCTTCAACCAATGCAGAAATGACAAATTTAAAATTTGACAAGAAAATGCTCAGTTGGAGTAAAGCACTGGAGCTTATTAAAGAGCACACAGAGCCACATGCTGTGGATAATGCATCTCTCTATTCAGCACTGCAAGGACAGTCTTCAGCTTTCTGAGGCTTTTCCTGTTAAAATGCTAACCCTGGAAGAGCAGCACTGAGGTCTCTATGGAGGGGACAGCAGAGCCTGCAGAGGGACCCTGTGCATTGGGGATAAATGGCAGGGGTTTGGCAGCAGGTAATGACCAGTGTGGAAGGAGAGCATGGATCATAGAAGCACTGAGGTTGGAAAAGACCTCCAAGATCATGAAGTCCAACCGTTAACCCAGCACTGCTATGTGACCATTAAATTATGTCCCAAAGTGCCACATCTACACTTCTTTTAAATACCTCCAGGTATTTAAGGGGTGATTTCCTGGGCAGCTTGTTCCAACCTTTGACCACCCTTTCCACTAAGACATTTTTCCTAATATCCAATTTAAATCTCCCCTGGTGCAACTGTCAATTGTGACTTGGAAGAAAAGACTGATCCACACCTCGCTACAACCTCCTTTCAGACAGTTGTAGAGAGCAGTAAGTCCCCTCTGACCCTCCTTTTCTCCTGCCTGAACAAACCCAGGTCACTGGGCCACTCCTCATCAGACTTGTGCTCCAAACCATTCACCAGCTCCACTGCCCTTCTCTGGACACAGTCTAGCACCTCAATGTCTCTCTTGTAGTGAAGGGCCCAGAACTGGACACAGGATTCGAGGTGTGGCCTCACCAGTGCCGAGACCAGGGGGGCAATCACTTCCCTAGTGCTTCTGGCCTAGTTCTTTCTGATCCAAGCCAGGATGCCCTTGGCCTTCTTGGCCACCTGGGCTCACTGCTGGCTCATGTTCAGCCAGCTGTTGCTCAGCAGCCCCAGGTCCTTTTCCTCCAGACAGCCTTCCAGCCACTGCCCCCAGCCTGTAGCACTGTCTGGGGTTGTTGTGACACAAGTGCTGGACTCAGCTCTTGGCCTTGTTGCACCTCATTCCATTGGCCTTGGCCCATTGATCCAACCTGTCCAGAACCCCCTGCAGAGTCTTCCTGCCCTCCTGCAGATCACCACTGCCACCCAGCTTTTCTCAGTACCCTAATCAGCAATCAGAGATATATGTTAATTGGTAATAAATAATAAAGTAAAAATTCCACAAATTGAGCTTATTTTTCCCATGACACCCTGAGCACATTATGCTGGGCTGACGTGAATAAGGAGGCCATAACCCCTTGTTACCCATTTGCGCTGTAAATCTACCCTAGTACAACATACCTTGTGCACTCACCATCTTGGAAATGACATTACTCATCACTAAAGTTACTCATGCATTTCCAGTGATTTAATTAGTCTTTGGACCTATATCTTATGGGAATCTGGTAAATTATCGTTTAGGTGATTAGGGCTTGAGGCATCAATGGGAAGAGCTGGGACTGAGAAGAAACCCAAATCTTTTGGTCACGTGGGAATTCTCAAAGAAGACGGATAGGTTTTGCATAAAAGTATTTGCAAGTTTTCAGGCCGTGTGCAAAGATTTCAGTCCAAAGGAGTGCTCATGCATTTTAGGTAAAAGCACTAAAACAAGGAGAAAACCACTAAAACTAAGAGAAATCTCAAATATCTGAATAAAATTTTGAGTTGCACACATCTTACAGTTCAATCATTCTAAAGTAAATAGGAGAGAAAAAAGTTATTATTCACCATGAAATTACTATTTTTTTTCATTTTGCTGTGTTCCAGCAAGTCCTTTTTATTGAAAGGATCCTTAGCAACACAGCACAGCTTCTTCCTTCTTAATGCTGTTGTTTGGAATGAATATTTGAAGCAGACAACCCAAACAAATAAAGCAGCCCTTTGAATCATGCTACTGAAAGTGGGTTTTGCTGGAAACTACTTTTAAACACAGTCATTTGGTTAAAACCAAAACTGAAACTCTGCTTCTCCATACTGATACTCCAAAACAGTACAAAAGCTACCTGTGCAAGTGCTGATTTTAATGCCTGTGTTTAACTTTTAGTGCCATGGGACTATTTGCGGTAATGCAGATAAGCACACATGTGAGTGTTTGCAGAAACTGAGCTTATCTCCAGCCCCTATTAGCTGGATTCAGGGTGCTCGAGCAGACACACGCTGCTTTCTCTCGGGAGCCACAGGGTGAATACCCTCCAAGTTTCAGATCTCCTTTTCCACTCTAAAGTTAAAACTTCAAAAGTCTGCAGTAAGAACCTTCGGGGATTAATGTAATTCATTCTTTCCTGTCCAAGTTTTACGTTGTGGGGTTATTACGCTGCTCACCACAATTGCAAGCTCTGGGCCAGAGACAACTGTTTCAGTTTATTTTAACAGGGTGTTTACCTTATTAAAGTAATAACAAAGAGAGATGATTGCATTAATTACTACATCAAACTAGCTGCCATGGCATTCCCCTGCCAACCCTCAAATCAATTAGTTGCATCTGTAAGTCAAGTGATTGAAGGTTTTTTATTATTATTGCTTTTCTCCTCTATTTTTCTTTTAATCCATTTTGTCATTTAATAGTGTCTCTTCAAGTGAAAGCTATTGTTCTTCACTGAGAGGATGAGAAGATTTAGGTGGACTCCTAACATGTGGTAAGAGGTTCAAAGCTTGATTCATGGTTACTCAGAACCATCTGAAGTGATACATACCCCACAAAGAGATTTTAAAATTCTACTTTTCCACTAATAGCAATTTAGACTTGCCTTGCCCTGGTGTAATTGGCTACGAGGTGCAGAAAAGCAGTAAACCTTTGCAGCTGTCGTATCTTTATGAACAAGTGGCATTAGTGGTGTGACACTAATGTAAATCCAGCATTAAGAACATGACCAAAATTAGCTATGTTTCTTGTTTTTATGTCAAATCTAGTTTCCTAATGAAACAGTGCATATGTACTGCATGCAGGGCAGTGAGTGTACACCTTTATATCTCTCCTAATAACTTTTGAAACCATCAGAAAATTTCAAAAAGGCAGATGGGCAGCAGTCACAAAGCTCCAACCAGTTTCATGAAAGGAAAGGGCTGGATAAAGAAGAGGCTGGATAAAGAGTGTCCCATCACTGCGGGAGAAGTGAGCAGAGACCTCCTCGTCCACGTTAGGCACAAAGTCACAGTTCCACCACTGGTCTGGTGGGTTTGGAGACATCCACTTCGCCTCCCCACACAGCAACCATGGCAGAGGAGCACACAGGGGGTTTCTTTGTCCCCAAGACTCTGAAAGGACATGTGCAATCAGGGTTTTTGCAGTAGAGTTAATTTTTACATCAGATGGAGTGCCTCTTTCTAGGAAGCTGCTTGGCAAGACGGCAGCAGGTACAGCACAGCCTCCTGCATCTCTAATGGGCATAAGCAGCAAGTCCCTCAGCAGCAAGTCCGGAATAAACGGTAGCAGTACCCTACAGCTGCCAGTTGGAGATACAAGGTAGAAGGGTGACAATGGAGCTGGCTGCTGCTTTCCAGTTCTAATTTTATCTAAATCAGATCATGAGAAGTTAAAAAAAAAAAAANAAAAAAAAAAAACAAAAAAAAGGCTTGGGGCTGCTCTAAACTAAACCAGCTGTTTACCGAGAGCTTTCAAGGGCAGGGAACAGCAATACTAGTCCTGTCATCTCCTGTCTTCAGCCTTCTGCCCACCACCAGCTGCAGAAGCCACTGGGGCTACAGATTTCCCAACAATGGAATAAACGGCACTGTGGGAAGATCCATCTCCTTTTGGTCCCATTGTTCTAACAACACAAAATGTCTCAGTGCAGCTGAGAATCTGGCTCCTCACATCTCTCCCAGCTTCTAATAGGTTTCAGCAAGAAAATGTGTTGCTTGTCCCATTTTACTGAGAGTACATATTTGCTGTCAGAGACATTCAAACTGTTGGGGTTTTTTTGTGAAAAACTGTGGCACACTGGACACCTTAGGCTGCTTGAGATGGGAATAGGGGAAAATATAGGAGACGCCTCTGCCTGTGCCACAGGGGAGATCTTCACAGCAAAATTAATATGATAATGGACATCACTTTTTAATGTAATTAACAACCTCAGTGTCACCACTGCAGTCAATTAACAGGACTGGGAATTCCCCTGATATCTCTGGGTCAAATTCTGCTAGTGGATGCTCCGTTTGGTTTCCATTTTCCTCAGCTGGGTCTCATGTATGCATCTAAGAGTAGCATTTGGCCCAAACAGAGGAATTGCCACTTCTGCTATAAGCAGAAGCATTTGGTATGCCTCATGTGGGTTTTCATTCCTGGGCAGAAAAGTCTGGGGAGATCAACAGGGTTCCTTTGTTGCCCAGTGATTTAAGGTGTGTTGCTTTGCATGACTTCATCTTCCACCTTCCAACACTCATGAGGCTTTACTGAATTAACTGAAAGGAAAGAGAGGCAGCAGAGGAGTGGGAGAATGGGACCATCCCACATGGATCATTCATGTGTACTGGTACTTAGAACATTAGAGAATTCCTGTGTTCAGGAAGAAATAGAAAAGAGCCCACCCACCATTGCTGCACCCTGGTGCTTACAGTATTACGCCATGCAAGTAACAGAGGGTATGTTTGTGTTTAAGAGTGTTTCAAAGCTGAGTGTGGTAAAGAAAATACCTGGTGTGATAATAAATCACTTAAGATGTTTGCAATCTTACAAAACAGGGATTGTTGAGAATTTTCATGTTTCACTCCACGTTTTCTTTCAAAGGAGTGGGAGGAGAGAAAGTTTTCAATTTGTCTTGCAGACATGTAATTTTCATGTTCGTGTTATGTCTTTAATTATGTAATTGAGAAGCACTCAGCAGAATTTGCTTCCCTTGCAATACCTTCCAAAATGAAAAATTAAATTCCATGCTAGTTGTAATGATAGGAGAATTTTCATCTTCAAAAGAAAAAGAATGTCTTTTAAGGCATTTAACTAGGACTCAGGGCATACAAAGAACAATCCAAGTGCCAAAGCATGGGCACTTCATGCAATAGATGCAAAGTAGCCTTTGATGCTCTGTGGCTCCAAGATACCTGCTTGAGGCTGGCAAATGTGACATAGGGCTCTACAGCACATCTGCAGCCTCAGGAAAGGGAGGTGAAGGGCAGGCAGGGTGTCTAAAGTGGCACTGGTTACCATTGCTTAGGCACTAGTATTGCTACACACTATTGTGATTTATTCCTGCCTAGGTTTGACATTCTTCTGATTCTGTATTTGATGGGAAACACAAGACAGCATGTGTTTCTGTCTTACTTATTGTCATATCTTACTCTGTCTTTCACCATAAAATAAGTTCTGGAATAGACTAGGGATCCCTTCTACAGTAAAATACTAAAAAAAATAATAAGTATACCAATGTTATTCTCAGTAATTTGTCACAAAGACAAGGAGTACATATAATGCAGGCAGGTATACAACATCAGAAGATATTCACCTGCCTGATTTTTTTTCACAGTACTGCATGGTACATAACACTGATGATTGAATGACCAACAGGTGCTTATTTAAAGGCTCCAGGAGCATGAGCTTTTGAAAGTATGGATGAACAGCAGATTGACCAAAGCCAAGGGTGAAATTGTGTCTGAATGTATTTGATGACATAAACATGCACTCTGAGAAGATGTTTGCACTTAACTTACAATGGAATATTGACACATGGAAAGACTGAGGCAACAGGAGCTGCTGCATTATAGGGATGGTGGTTGGAGAGAATACAAGTCAGTGTAAACTAGGAAAGAAAAGAGCATCTCTGTGAAGAAGCATGTATCAAGGAGACTGGACAAAGTAAACATGTTTACGTTGCATTGACCCTAGAGCAGACATACTTGAGCCAAAGATGCACCAAAAATGATGGCATAGTGTTTGTTGGACTGCTCCTTCTACGTTACTGACAAGATGAAGATTCATCAGGAGTCAACTGCAGGTGGGAAATCCAGAGAAAAGCCAGGGATGTAAAGTATGCTTGAAGGCATAAAGATAAATTCGGGAGTATTGTCTTCACCTAAGTTACCTTATGAAACCCAGTATGTTCCAAATGACAACAGTCATTCACCTTCACTCTGATCTGAGGAAAAAAAAAGCTATCTGGACTTTTCTACAGTTGAGCATTTAGTGAAATAGTTACTCCAGAGTAAGTGTCCTTAGCAGCAATTACCTAAAGTGAACAGAGTTGAAATCAAAATTGTATAGAATAACACTGTCTGTACATGGGCTTATAACAAAATATCAGTTCTGGAATTGTTATGGAGAAATGGAGAAACTTAAGATTAATTAAACCTATGGCCTTGCAAAGAAAACAAAAATAACTTTAAACAACATCCACTGCCATAGTACTTTAAAAGTTCCCTTCACCTTTTTTTAGTTTTAATCTAAGAATTACATTTCAACTAGAGCTTTACTGTTTTTGGAAGGTAGCAAATAGAGTACTCAATTGTACAAAATCATGGAAATTAGAACTCCTTTGGCAGCCCAGCATGGTACTGCTCCCCATGGGCTCATTTGAAGGAGAGCTGCCCAAAGGCCAAACTGTACCCGGGACTGGGAGCACACACAGTTCTCACTCGTGCCAATAGAAATTCCAGGCACAGACCTAGGTGGTAAATTGTGCTGCACACTTACTGTAAAAATTGGTGATAAGGAGAAACACAGGAGATTTTTAAGGAGCTTGTGCTTTGTAAGAATGATTGATATCATCATGCATAAAGTATTGAATATTTAAATGGGTTAGGGAATCTCATCTGCTGATTACTTGATGTTAAAATATGTCATTTCAGAACTCAGGATACCCTTTCAAAAATTTTGTAACTTTCTTACTCTCTCTGGAGTCATTAATTATACGGTTTTGAGAATCAGTCAAGGGACATACTCAGTTTTTTTCTCCACTAGGCAGAGAAATATAGTTCAAAGTACTCTACCTAGTTTCTCAGCAAATTAATAGACTAGCATATGTGCTTCCTTGGCTAACACTTTTCACCTGTGACAACTGCAGGTAATTATTTTGCCCAAGTGAAACTGATTCTGGGCATTCTCAATGAGAAAACCTTTCTTTCCAGGTTCAATAAAATTTGGTATGCGTTTCACCCTTGGAACTTAGATCTTTCATTATAGAGTTGCATGGCAGAAAGAACTGACTCTGAATTTGAATATTGGTCTCCAAAGAGACAGCGATAGTGGGAGCAAGAGTGCCAATGTTATTCTTTAAAGATGAGGTAAGTTACATCCTGTCCAAACTTAGAAATGAGAAATGAGTTTGTGACAGTTATATTTATTATGACAGGGCTGCCTGCAATGGTTAGGAAAAAGCTGCTGCCCCAAGATACTTTTTTTTAGGATGCAGGTTGGTAAAAAGTTGAGTAATTCTCCTATTTCAGGTAAAACTGCCTACAAATTTATCCTAAAATCTGAAGGCCAACAGACCTCTGGCAAAACCCACTGTTTTAAAACTACTGATTGTTACCCAAATATTTACAGAAATCTGCAACATTGGAAGAAATATTATGTTTTTCAGGTAGACCTTTGTAAAAGTGTGTTCTCCTTTGCAAGCATAAAAATACTTTAAACAACAAAACCACAAACCCAAACCAAGCAAAACAACAACTCCCCAAAACAAACAAACAAACAAACCCCAAAAAACAAAGAGAAAGCCACAGATTCAACATTGAAAGCAAAGTAAGGGTTCTCTTGCCATTGCAGTCATAACCTATTCAGCAGACCACATTGGTAACACCTCCTTCCAGTGTCACTCTTTTCAGACTGACATCACCACATGGTGCCATTCCTGATGGTGATGCCACACCTCGTGTCCCGGTAAGTTTCCCTGTTTAGGTTCTGTTCTACTTCCTGAGCTATATGGCCATTTCAGCATCCTGCTGCTGAGTATTTCATGTACACTCCTAGAAATGGTAGGGCTGGTGCAAGGAAGGAAGGAAACAATGGCTCCACTCAACTTCTGTTATGTCTTACACCGTTAACCTTGCCGATTAATTTGAGTGACCTGAGAAGAAATAAACATTATACTAAGGAGATAGTGTAGAAAAACCATGGTGTTCTGAGACTTTATATAAAGCACTTTCAAATATTCAAATGAAATACAGTGGGTGTTGGGTTATTGCTAGTAAAATCCGAATAACTTATTGAAGTATTCATGAGGTGAATGCAAGACTTGTATCATCAGTCTTCTTAAAACTTTTCACAATTGAATTCTACAAATCAGCAAACAATGAAATTAGTCCATTGGTTATTTGGTGCGGTAATATCTACTTCACCTCTGCAAGTTGCTTTTATTGGGCATTGTTATGTCAGCTAATCATTAGCAGGTCTGCCCTTAGGAAGTTTCGTTTAGCAAACCAAAATTATATCTCCTTTTAATGTGAAACAGTTGACATGAAGGATTATGGATATTAGATGAGGGTTTGTATTTCGAAAGGGGGATCTGGAATATGAGAGGCCCCAAAGCATGTATATTCCTGAGCCATCTGTTGTGCCAGCTACACAAAAGCCAAAGAGGCGCAGAAACTGCTTGAGCTTGGGAGCACTGCCATGAATACCAAGGGAAGAAGGACCCACAGACAGTACCCTCACAACCACAGATTTTAGGGCCATGAGGAAAGAGGAGCATCTCAAGCAAACTGAGGATCCAAACTGCATCCAAGTTGGGTTTGGACTCCAGTACTCCCACCACCTACATGCTAGAAACAATGGTAATCTTTAGAGCAATGGGTAATTCAGAAACCTTTTGGGGCCGTACTGGAATTTGGATGCTGGGAATTGCTCAAAATATTCATTTGCCCCATCTCATGTTGAGAGTGTCTGCTGTTATTTTGTTTTTTTTTGAACAACCAGCCACTCTCTCCCCCCGGAAAAATATCTAATACTGATGAAGACTGAGAAGCAATTTGAGAAACAACTAAGAAATAGAAAAAAGCTTTAGCCTTTCATCCCAGGTAAAGAAGGATTGCAACCCACTTTCCATAACTGTCAGAAACACCGGAGCTGTGTGTTTTCTTTTTTACAATAACCACGGGAATTTTTGCTCAGTTATTTTACAATTCTTTAAAAGCTGGATACTATCATAAACATTTGGAAAGCAAGTATTACCTTCTGTAAAGGTAAAAAGGTACTATATGATCCGCAGAGCATTAAAAGGTAGCAAAATAAATATGCGAACTAGATTTAAAAGCATAGATGCATTTGATGAAAACTTCTGCCACAGCAGAAATATACAGTACTCACACCCCAATAAGTGGAAACATAGGAACTATTTTCTTCAGACCCCACATTTTCCCTCACAAGACCCAAAGCTGTTTTGAATATCAGTGCAGTTGCTTACAGGAGTAAGTAAAATTTCACACAATTTTCAGGATGGGACTCCCCGAGTCAGAAGCTCATCAGACAAGAATTCAGCAGGAAGACTGTGTGTGTCCCTATATAAAAAATGGTGCAAACTCAGAAAAAAACCAGAAAGTTAAAAAATTGGAATGACTGCCCTGAAATCTGAAGTTTGTTATCTCTATGAGTGTTTCTGTGTAGAAAATAATAGGAACAGGTACTGAGGTGCCCTACGTGATGGTGGTGGCTTTGCCCACTTCTGCTCTGAGCCATTCCTACCAGCACCAACTGAGAGTTCACATTCTAACAGGCTGCAAGCAAAAAAAAAGATTGCAACACGTCTTATCTATATTAATTTCACATGAATGTAGAAGTCCCAGTGTGATGCAGGGTAAATGTAAATCTCTCGGTCCAGGAAGCAAAAAGGCTTGTTCAGTCTTCCTGAGCACCACAAAACTACTCTCTCCAAGTCTGTGGGAAAACACCTATTGAGCTGCTGGTCTTCTGGGATGGAAGCATCACATAATTCTTAACAGAATAAAGATCACTGAGTTGCTTAAAGCACTTCAAAAACATGATAATTTTGAATAAGTGTTTAACTGAGATTTAGTCTTGAATCCTATTTGTGGGAAAACCATACATCTTCCTCAGCCATTCCATGACTGACTTGTATCTTCTCTATTTCCAGACGGGGAAATATAGCTTTGATTAGGAGCTTTTCACTATTCCTGTCATCTTTGACTGACCCAAAAGCCAAGAAAAGTAAAGGTACAATTTGGGGAGCCATCAAATTTATACATTCTCCCCTTATCCACATACTCTCCACATGGTAAAGGCAGGGTTCTCCCGTTTGAGATTTGGGTGATGAAGAGTTTCTTTTGCACCTGATTGGAGAGTCATAGTTTATTTATCAAAAAACCCACTTGTTTATTTTGGTGTATATTTACCCTGTTGTAACTGGTGCCTTGCTTCCTTTTACACACATGCCACTGTAGCTCCCCTCTATTCCCAGCGCTATATCACCACTTTACTCCCCAGAACAGCATGTGGATGCAGCTCAGCTGGGCACCCAGACTTTCTGGGACTGATATCTTGATACAAATGGCTTACAGCAGCCTGCACTTGCAGATGCACAAGATAGATTGAAGAGGTAGTGCTTTGCTCTTCTTTGTACAGTAAAGGAGGCAACAGTTCGCTGCTGCTGCCACATGGGTTATAGTTCATCTGTTCACATGGGAATCAGTAGATAAAATCTCAAAAGAGAGACAGCTTGGCTCTCATGGTGTCTACTGCAGCACTGTCACTGACTTCAGGGTGGCTGTGAGGTCACCTCATACCTTTTACATGAGCTAAGTACATCTCATGATACCTTTGCTCCTTATGGTCAATTTGTTGTGTATGTTTCAAACTGCTGAAAAGGGACTTGATTTTCTTTAATTTGGCAAGAAAAGGGGGTGGAATTTTAAAATTTCTCATCACACTTAAAAAATAAAAGTCCAAAAAGACAGAAGAAAACTACAACAGACTTGTATTAGAAGAGTAAGAAGAGTAAGATCTAATGAGTTTCCACAGTTTTATTTGCAGTTAACTTAGTGCTTGGAGAAGTTAGTTATGGTGTCTAGATAGATAATGTTCCATATGGCATCACATATGCATCCATCATCATATGGCTCCATACCATCAGAGATGGTACTAGAGATGTCTTCAGTTTATTCTGAAACACACTTTATTTAACCTCATTTGTATAAATAACACAAACCATTTATTTGCTTTTCATTAAGAAAAAGCTAGATAAATATTACTGAAACATAACCTGACTTTTATTTACACTGCTTTGACTGCAATGCACTCTTATAAACAGATGTTCTTCAGCACAGAGGCTTGATGCCTGAAGAAGTATTTGATCATGAAACTTCAAAGGCAAGACAGGGAACAGAAATTCAGAAACATCTTTCACATTTAAAGAAACCATTGACTAGGCTTTAATAGTTCAGATAATTCAGATAAAGCTTGACCAGTTGCTGACCAGATCTCACCTGTGTTTCAGGATTCAGAGACTGGCTGCAATTTCAGTGTAAGAAATGCCCAAGGAATCTCGAGACAAGACACCTATTATCCCAGTGATAAAAAAACATAGAACCATTGTAACAATTTAATACTATAAGGGTGTAGTGTATCTGAAAAGGAGTTTCTGAATACATCAAATGTATGCAGGATGTGTGGATATGAAGAATTCCATTGAGCTTTCTGAAAGGATATAGATCATGTCAATGCTAATGTTCAGCAAAACTCTAATTGTAGCAATTATTTACTATTTATCTGAAGAATAACAATGAGATTCAACTAAAAATAACTGCAAATGATGACACACACCCCTCAGGGTGCTCTACATTTCAAAGAGCAGTCCCAAATAAATGCCTCAGTTTTAGAATTACCTTAATCCTGGTGAGCTCCATTCACGGAAGTCACATATTGTGAAATCAGATTTCCAAAACTTACACAGTGTCACACTTTAGAAAGTGAAAACCAAAAATTTTGTTTGGTGGCCCAAACATTGGTGTGGTCCCTGTGAAAAGAAGCAATACCTTCCCAAGCACACACATCATGTGCAACTGACATTTTGGAGACTCTGCTGAAGAGTGTAAATTCATTTATCAGAAAGGGCAAAATTACATTTTTATGATGCTTTAGGAAATACTCATACTGTTCCTTACCTCACAGTCCCTCAGTAGGGGTCCAACTCATAAGAATCTTCTACTGGCCTCACTGAGTTTTTAAGGAAAGCCCAGGGATAAATTTATTGAGAGACCATTATTAAAATAAAAGCTTTGTTTACTAAATAGAAACAGCCATTTCAAAGAGGCTTCTGATTCTGGGTGCACCATGCTGGCCTACTTTTCAAAAATGCTCAGCACCTGCAGTTCCCTCTGCAAAGAAGACTGGAGAGTGAGACATTCAACACTTCAATTAGTGTACTGAAAGCACAAAAGCTTTAATTAACATAAGATCCAATGCAGTGATTTATGCAGATTAACCTTATTTACAAAGTTGAGCTCTAACAGGTGTTTTGCTGTCCTCTCTCCAAATTTAACAATGTTTTAATTTTTCACTTAAGCAATGAAACTCAAACAGAAACTGAGTTGAATAAATACATGGATCTGCTTTTGCTGTTCTCACTTCACAAAGATCATTAAATCACAGAAGGCTGGACATCATCATAACTAGAAAGAATGCCTTACAACAAAGGAGAAAAGAATTATGAACAATCCTGCATGTGTAAGAATGCCTTTCAGGAAAGACTGAATACTGAGCAAACCCTTGCAGTCACTGCAGTAAAGTTTTATGTATTGTACCTTCACTCTTGGACTGTCAGCATTATGCCTTGCCAATTCATAATTAACATCTGCTGTAGTTAAAGAATCCAATGCCAGATGCAAACTGCTAAGGTCCATTTCAATTGTGGCACCACAAGTGCAGAAAATGATTTTCTGCTGACGGGGAGAAAGTTTCAGAACATGCTCTCCAGAATAATGCACTTAGAAGTCACGCATGGCATTATTTAGCTAGTTTTTCCTGTAGTTATCTGAAAAGTAGGGATATGGAGTCAGGTGGTGAGAAGACTCCAGACTCTCACACTGTGTCACCATCACCTCAGTGGCCTGCCTGTAAGTCTTCATCGTCACCTGGCTCCTTAAATCAGAGAGGTGGTTTTGCCTGTATCTTACCCGCAGGGAAGACTTCAACCCCATTTGGCCTATTTGGCTGTTCATGAAGGATTTTGTTAGGATCATCTGCAAACCTTTTTAGATGGTGACACATAAACCCAAGAGACAGATGTAAGAAAATAACCTGGATATCTCTGGTCAAAAGCATCCTCATATGCAGTAAATGGGGAGGTGAATTTAAGGGTGACAAAAACCAGAACCTCCTCCAAAATTAAAATTCACTGTGGTATCAGCAAGCAAAGCTCTGTGTGTGCATACAAAATTAACACTGTCTGTGAAAATAAATAGCCTTGGCAGCAACACTCCAGAGCTAGAGCATAATTGGCCTGCATTTTACTCCCCTTTTTTTCCTTGTAATTTCTTTGTGCTGTGTTTCTTTGTGTAAAGAAACCCTCATTCGAGGGATTTATAGCCTTTCAGGGAGGAAATTAGAGATTCAGCGTCTCTCCATCACTCACAAAGAGCAAGATTTGATTTTTAAAATAAATTATTGTTGTTGTTTGTGACTGCAGTTTATCTGCCTATCTTCAGACTACATTGGCTGTTCTTGCATGAGAGTTTGAAATATAGCAACTAGTGAGTGTGATGGAATGGAGTTAAAATAGGAAGCCTTTTCTTTTCCCTCCAAGGCATATTCAGAGCATGGGGTTCACTGAACATCTTGGAGACAGCCCATATTTGTACCTTCCCCCTCACACTTGTGTGGATCAGCCTGATGAAAGATCCAGATTTAGGTTCATAGCATTCCTTGCCCTACTCCTCCTAACATTTGATAAAAATAAAACTCAGGCAACCGATTATGGATAATCCAACCCCCCCACCCCCAGACAGTACATTGAAACTTCAAAAAAGCGTATTCTAAAGGGGCCTTAAAGAGCAGGATGAGAGGTTATTCATTACCTCCTGCAAACTGGACTGCGTTAAGTGCCTGGTCCTCAAATAGATCTGATCCTGCAAGAGGGCCTGGGTCCCACAATGGGCTCAGTGTGGCAGCCCCCCTTGCCCACACAGAATCCCATTGACAGCACTCAAACAATCTCGCCCACTGATGGGTGTTTAAAGGTCTACTCTGGCCATGAGGTTTTTTCCAAGAATAGCTATGGTTATTCATCCTAAATGGCCCAGAAAGCCTGGAGAAAACTCACATATTTTTGCTGAACATTATGCGCACAAAAGCGAACTCACAAGGGTTAGCTGCAGACTTGAGGAGGGAAAGACCTTAAGTGTGGGTTTGTTCTACACGTTTAGATCCATTTTCTCAGAAAAGTTTGAGAATTAGTCCCTTCAGTTCTTGAAGATTGCGGCAAATGGAAACAATGAGAAGTGCCAAAGCTAAATCCAACCCCTGGGTAAATGACATAATCCTCCCCAGTGCCAAAACGTTGTCTGAGGAATTGCTCAGTTTTATACTAACCTGCTGTAATTCTTTTAGGTGTCCCTTAGCTCTCATACCACTCCCCCAGGCACATGAAACCTGGCTATTTTACAGGACTCAAGTGCTGGGACTGCACAGAGAGCAAAAAAGAATTTCAGAGGGAGAAGGTGCAGATATGTTATGAAACCAACCTGGGCAATTTTTTCAATATAAATAGCTTACGGGTTGTCAGTGTCTCTTTGCTGTACAAGCTTCCTGCAAAAAGAAAATAGCTGCTCTCCTGACCTTGTTGATCATGGCTGAATTTCACTCTTTTTGCTTCAGTCAACCAGTATTTCACCAATGGGCCTTTCACTTTTCATTTGAAAAATCTAATTAGCATAAAAACCTTTATTATGTTTAAATTCAATTATAAACTGATCTGCTTGGTACAGATTTACACTTTCAAAGTAATATACCTCTCTGAGCATATATATCTGCTTCATACAGCAATGTCCCAAAATGCTCCAGTAATAAGGATTTCTAGTAACAGTACTCTTAGAGTTTTCGTGGAGACACTCTGAAGAAGACCTAAGAAAGACACTGAAGTACAGAATAACACCCTGACCAAGAGACAAAGGGAAATCATTGCTTCTCCTAAAGGAGCCATACAGAGTGCGTTCAAAAAATCTTCCATAAATTATCAATTTTGTGGCTTGAAGAAGTACGAAAAAGGCTTCAGTGGTAGATGCAATAAAGCTAGGTGTGAGAAATATTGTGATCAGCTGAATAATTCCATGGACAATAGGGAAGAAAAGTCTCTGATACCTCATAAATATATTCTAGTTCATTAAATAAACCAGTCAGCCCATGGGAAACTACACTTGTTTGTTGCCTTTCAGAAGGACATTAGACAAGGTTTGTCACCAAAATATGGAGAAGAAGCTAAACTGCCACAGAACAAGAGGAAAGGTCTTTCCAGAGAGTAGGGAGAAATACACAGGTTTCTTTGTAGAAGGAGAACATTGAATACTCTGTCACAGCCCGGTGCTGGGAGCTACACTGCTCAACAAATTCCTAAAACTGTAGAAAGAGAGGGGGCTAGTGAGGCAACAAAATTATTGAGAATTTTAAGAAAAAAGAACAACTGGGAAAAACTGCACAAACATCAGAAGATAGTAACTGGGTAAAGAAAATAGCAAGATGCAATCTACAAGGAGCACAGACAGGAAAACCAGACATCAGTTCTATGGTACACACATGATGGAGACTTCTGAACAATTCACAGCTACTCAGGAAAGAGATTTTCAAGTTTAAAAAGTGTATGAATATGTATCAGTTAAGAAAGGCATATCACATTACATAAAATAGGAGGAAAGGGGGAAAGAATAAAAAGTAGAATACTCCACTGCTATAGCTGCAACATGGATATCACTGTGCAGTTCTGATTCTGCCCCACTTGAGAAGTTATAGAAGACCTAAAATAGATGTGGAAAAGGCAAAAAAGGTGATTGATGCTAAAGTACAGCTGTCACATCAGGGATGATTAGGGAAGCAGATTCTCCAGACCTGAGTGCAGGGTGGTATGCTACAGCCTAATGAAATCACTAGTGACAAGAATAAGGTAAATAGGGAAAGAAATATTGTTTATTGCCTTCTAATCCAAGAACTAAAAGCCATCTAAAGATAAAAGCAAGCAGCAGGTTTAGATAATCAAGGGAAAACACTTTTTCATTCATCATACTCTTAAACCATAGGACTTTGCTATGCCCAAAACAATCCATGTCATTTTGGAGTTCAAATTTATGGTGATAAGCCTACAGACTCCATCTTGGGTGCAGGCAATCCCTGAACATGAAGAGTCTGTTGGGGAAGCATGGCTATGGGTTTTCTTCTCCTAAAACTCTCCCACAGGGCATCTACTGTTGCCCAGTGTCAGACACTAATAGATTTGGCTTCTGTATGTGAGTTAAAAGAAAAAAAAAAGCCTTCTGTACTAGAGTTACAGGAAAGTTGGGACTTAATGCTATGAGGCAGCATTTTAGAACACACATGAAAAAAACAGACATTTGAATAGTAAATAAAACAATGCATTAGTCATGGAACAGAGGCCAAAGAGAAGTTCCTAATCTCTCTTGTAACATGAGCTTGAGGAGGCACTCAGTCAAAGTTAAGTGTTGACAAAACTCCATGCTGGCTGAGGAAGACACCTTTCCGCATGATGTGCAAACAGGCTTCAGCATTCACCACTATGGGAAGCTGTCAGGGCCATGAACTTAGCAAGAGTCAGAAATGAACCAAATATTCATGTGGATAAATCACAGTTAATGGTGATAACTTTGGACGGCATAGGGAAATTCACACTTCTGAGGTTAAGCCTATCCTTAGAGGCTAACTGTAATGAGGGAGGCAAGTCATCCAAAGCCTGCTGATGCAGGATTCTCACACCTTCCCTTCTCATCAGGCAGGACACAGACATACATAGCTCCTTGGATTTATCACAAGCTCTACAATGGGAACAACTTTGTAGCTTTTTTTTTTTAATTTCTGCACCAGTTGTAGATTCCGAACTGATATATTATGTGTTTCTTCCTGTTTTTAATAAGAATTAGTAAGGATATTTATGATGTCTTTATGTCTTTTCTGTTCTTTGGGGAAACTAAGAGTCGGAGAGTTGTGGAGGCTCCAATTGTCTCTGACCATTTGCCTGGCCAGGAACTTGATTTATTGGCTGTGTCACCACATCTTTGATAATAATTATAATAACCAACCTGTGAGAAAGGGGTAGTAATGTTCTGCCATATAAAAAGGAAAACACAGAAAAAACCTGGTCAAAGTGATAAAGCATGGAGCTATTACTTAGAGACTACAGAGCAAGTACAGTTATGGTACTCATAGCAGCAACTTTGATGTAACAGAAAACAGTCCCAAATTAATCCAAAGATCACACTTAAAATAATACCTAAAAAAGACTGAATAGCCTATTGGGTCTGTCAGATATAAGCACTAGCCTGGATTATGATTCCTGGGCAGTCAATACACCCCCCAACAAAGTTTCATCCAGCTGGGAATGATGCAGATGATTTTCAAGTAAAGCTAACTGGTTAATTTAGCCAAAAACCATTTGTTTGCATAAAGTTGAATTCAGTCTAAACCCAGAAATATTTTCAAGTTAGAAATAAAAACAAAATCGATCTCTTCAGAAAGCACTGCAAGAAAAGACTTTTGTGTCTCAGCAACACTGTATCATTCTGTTACATGAACTGAAAAAGGAAGTAAAATAAATCTGATTAATATATTTGCATGTGTAAACAATGGAAAAACTGAATAAAGCAAACCTAAGCAATGAAAAAATGTTTTCATATTTTAAAGTGTTTTAACAACCACAGTTACTGGTAAGAACAGACATAATTCACACTTTTTTTCCCCCCACACATGTGAAACTGTTAAAGATACTAATTTAGTCAATGGTGTGACCTGTTGACCCAAAACTATCATATTTCATTATCTTCAAACTGGAGTCAGTTTGACTCTGTGGCAGGAGACACCTGCATCATCCCCATCACCGCCATCCAGCCAAGAGTTGGGCTGGGAGCATGAATAAGCAGATACAGGTGAAGAAAGGAGGACATGGGTAACTCAGGCAGCACACAGCAAAAGCAGGAAGGTGGGGACTTCCTAGGAAGGACTATGGAAAGACACTTATGGAGTACTAAACTTCAGTTCTGGTTTTGTTCCCCACCCTTTCCCCAGTTATCACACTTGTTAACTTCATAAAGGTGGCAGGAGGCTTCACTAACATCTGTGAAGTACTTTAAAATTACGTAACGTTATTAAATGTGCATTGTACATGCCAAAAGTAAATCCTGCAACTCTGGCTTGCCCAAATGGTTCAGATAAAGCCAATGGGAATAATAATATCTGGGTGAGCAGGAAAAAATTCTCCTAAGGAATAACATGGAGCAAGCTCCAAGGCATTTATTGTGAGAAGAAGGGAAAATGCGTATTTTATACATTTTATGACAACTATTGCACAAAGCTGCCCTCATTTGCTCTACCCCCAAGGGGATTATACCCTTTCCAGCAATAGTGGTCTTTGCCATTTGTATCAGCCATTTTAGTCTCAAGCTCTTTTCTTGTCAAAGTTAAAAGAAATTTCACAGGGTCCTCCCAGGGCAGCCTCCCCAGCCTGGCTGTCGTTGACATTTCGTGCAATCAATCTTATTGCCATCACTGAAGTGAGGAACTGGGTAATCTTCTGTGCACATAGTTATCAAAATAAGCATTTATAAGTGAATATACAAAGGACTTATTTAAAAGCAACACAAAGAAGGCTTGAGAGGGTGCTGGACTTTATGACCCCAGTACACAGCTAAAGAGGATGGACAAAGGAGTGGGAGGAGACATGAAAGAGTTAAAGAGTTGTAAGGATAGAGTTTTAAGAAGTTATTTGGCATGGAAATTAACATGAAAGGGGCAAGATTCCTTTTTTTGGATGGAAACCTGTCCTGTGTATGTTTTAGGAAGGCTTGTGATTCAGTATTTGCCTTAACTCATCCTGCATGCTGCTGGCCCTTCCCACCTCTTCCATGCCACAGTGGCTCTGTGGAATTGATGCAGCTGAAAGCCCCCTGTTTTTTCTGGTTTACTCATCAGCCAGCTCAATTTTCAGACCTGTCTTCCTCCACAGATATTGGTGTCACAAGGTGGTGCAGGCAAGGAAGGAGCTAAACCACAAACAAGGAAGGGACAGGAAGGGGGAAGGACTGATCTACAGTACCAGGTGAACTGATTTACTGGGAATTGCAAGAGAGAGCCCTTCCCACTCAAAAAACCACAACAAACCAAGAGTAAAATTATGACATTTCACAACTTTTCTAACTTGCTTGCCTTGATAGCAATTTGCAACACAGCTTGCAAAGCTACATATTTCTCCCAAAAGAACAGTATACAAAATATGTAAAGACTCCCATGTTCCCACATTCCTAGTTTCCATCTTTTGAGAGGCTGAAGAGGATAACTCCACCTGGATTTATACTACAGTAGCAGAATCAAAAACCCTGCCAGTGTAACAAGAATGTAGGTTTTAAGCAAGTGTCTTACTAAGTGTCTGTTTAACCTAGTTCTGGTGGGAATATGCTGCATGAAGCCTTTGTGAACACTCTGTTCAGCACTGCTGAGAGTCCTCTGTAAAGCTTCGAGCTCCCCTGTGGTCAGCTGCTGAAATATCAGTCTAAGCTCTGAAGTGAGCATCTCTTAACTATAGCCCTAAAGCAGAAATGCATCAGCAAAACCAAAGGAGATTACTGCCAATTTTAGTAGACTCAATAGATTCCAGTAAACTCAAAAAACAAGCTACAGTTAATTGCATACTTAAACCTAAAATAATATCTCCAACATACAATAACTTCATTTATTATTTCCCATATTAAAAAAAAAGGTGTTTACAAATTTCTTCTCTTCAGGTGTAGTAGTTGAACCTCTCCTTCTCCTTAGTTTTTGTTTGTTTGTTTGTTTTTGTTGTTGCTGTTATTATTTGGATTTGTTTGTTTCTAATTTGCCAAACTAGAAAGTTGAAGTGTAGCACCAGGGACCATGTTATAATATTGCAGGACCAGACCTGCTATTGAAATTTGGATTAAAGCCTAATGAAAAGCACAGTGTCTTTTAGAATTCTACATATCTGCACATATCTCTAGTGACAAGTTGGGGGCATGAATAAGTTCTGATATTTTTAAAAAATCTTAAAGTTGATGAAAATTACATATTGAAAAACCTTGTTATATCATCTAAACCATCACCCACCCCACTCCCACACAAAGATCTCAAATATGTTCTCCAGCCCCCTCCAGGCTCTACAGCTTTAGTCCAAGTCTGAAATGATTTAGATCGCAATGAAGGCCTTGCTGAAATAAAATCATTTTAATTGACTGTTTTTGTATGGGACTAGGAGCACTTTAGACTTTTCACAATTAAGATATAAAAGGGTAAAAAATGTTAAATATTTTTCACTGTCAATTGTACATTTCCTTTTTACTTTAGCATTCTGATTTCATTTTCGATATTCACACACACTAACTAATCATATAATGAATACACTAGGTTGAAGGTGGTTTTCTTGTACTTTTTCCTGCCAGGTTTTTAGTTTCATGAAAACCACCTGTTGGACTCAAGAATAATTTCTTTTCACAGTCTATATAGGAATCAAATAATTATGTTTTAAAACATTCTTTTTGTTCTGGCAAAGGTGAAAGAGGTTCAGACTTGAAGGCCTTCTGTAAACATAATACAGAATTGAGCTCTGTAAATGTATTGACAGCAATGTATTGACAGAAAAAGTATTGACAGACCAGAGTAGGACAGCTTGGTACCCCTCAAACACAAGCAATTCATTTGCATCCGGAGGAGGTAACGCCACATATCTTTGTGGTCCTCTACTGCTTTTTTTGTTTCCAACCCTGTGAAGGACATGGGAATCCCATGAGGTTCAATAAGGCCAAGCACAGAGTCCTGCACTTGGATCAGGGCAATCCCCGGTGTCAATACAGGTTGGGGAATGAAGGGATTGGGATCAGCCCCATGGAGAAGGACTTGGGGGTACTGGTGGATGAAAAACTGCCCATGAGTCAGCATGTGCACTTGACCAAACTTTATTCTGGGCTGCATCCAAAGCAGCATGGCCAGCAGGTCAAGGGATATGATTCTGTACCTCTACTTCACTCTCATGAGACACCACCTGCAGCACTGCATCCAGTCCTGGGGTCCTCAGCACAAGAAAGACACAGACATGTTGGAATGGATCCAGAGGAGGGTGATTAGAGGGATGTCTCATATCTCCTATTAAGACAGTCTGAGGGAATTGGGGTTATTCAGCTTGGAGAAAAATAAAGGGAAACAATTGCAGCCTTTCTGTGCTTAAAGGGAGCTTCTAAGTAAGAAGGGGGCAATNCCCATGAGTCAGCATGTGCACTTGACCAAACTTTATTCTGGGCTACATCCAAAGCAGCATGGCCAGCAGGTCAAGGGAGATGATTCTGTACCTCTACTTCACTCTCATGAGACACCACCTGCAGCACTGCATCCAGTCCTGGGGTCCTCAGCACAAGAAAGACATGGACATGTTGGAATGGATCCAGAGGAGGGTGATTAGAGGGATGTCTCATATCTCCTATTAAGACAGTCTGAGGGAATTGGGGTTATTCAGCTTGGAGAAAAATAAAGGGAAACAATTGCAGCCTTTCTGTGCTTAAAGGGAGCTTCTAAGTAAGAAGGGGGCAATCTTTTAAGGAGGGCCTGTTGCAATAGGACAAAGAGTATGGTTTTAAACTAAAAGAGGGTTGATTTAGATTAGATATAAGGAAGAAGCTTTTGACAATGAGGGCAGTAAAATACTGGAACAGGTAGCCCAGAGCAGTGGTAGATGTGCCATCCCTGAAAATATTAAAGGTCAGCTTGGACGGGGCTCTAAGCTACTTGATCTGGTTAAAGATGTCCCTTCTCTTTGCAGGGGTATTGGATTAGACGGCCTTCTAACCCACCCTATCCCGTGATTCTTTGATTTCACAGCAACGAACGTATAGATATTGCCTCGTTTCTCACTGCTTCCTCCACCACCCAGAAAAGCACGGCACTTCTAGGGAACAGAAGTGACATCCCCGTGGCGCCGCAGCAGCCGCCGGTGCCGCTGGATGGCGCTGGGTGTCTGCGGGAGAGCCGCGGGATGCGCCGGGCGGGGCCGGCGGGAGCGCTCCGCATCCTGCATCCCGCACCCTGCATCCTGCATCCCGCACCCTGCATCCCGCATCCTGCACCCTCCATCCTGCATCCCGCACTCTGCATCCCGCATCCCGCACCCCGCACCCTGCATCCCGCATCCCGCACCCTGCATCCCGCATCCTGCA
>VZRZ01008643.1:984850-1005243 GCA_013398175.1 Climacteris rufus
CCCGCATCCTGCATCCCGCATCCTGCATCCCGCACCCTGCATCCCGCATCCCGCATCCCGCACCCTGCATCCCGCACCCTGCATCCCGCATCCTGCAGCCCGCACCCTGCATCCCGCACCCCGCATCCCGCACCCTGCAGCCCGCACACACCGCAGGGGTTTCACGGCCTCCGCAACCCAGTGCGGGCTCAGCTCGTCCAAAGGGCCGTGGGTATCCCGCAAACGCTCTCTTGCCGCCCGTGTGAGCTCTGGTCCGCTCCAGAGGGCAGTGTGGCAACGCACAGGTGCCGCTGCTTGCATGGGTGCTCGGGGGTTCCAGCACGGCTGAGTCAATCCTCCTCCGGGTCGAAAAAGAAAGTTTTTCTAGACACAATTGCCGTCTGGAATTCCGTGTGCAAAGATGTGGTAATTGCTGTGAAATGTATCATAATGCAGACACATATGCTTTTATTAATATTTTTTTCAATCTCGGTTTCTTCACGTATATAATCGACATTGTTCCCTAATCCCAAATAAACTATTTTCTTTTAGGAAGTACCTCTCTTAACAAGCCAAATACCTTCAGTTATTTTAACCACTGCTGAGTCTGGACAGACAGCTCACTTGTAAGCAGACAGTGTCAGTGTTATGTTCACAGACAGAAACACTGAGTGAGCTGTGCTGAGCCCCTGTGGGGTCAATAGGGCTCCACAGGTATTTTCAGCTTGCAGAAATCTTATTACTAGTGATAGATGAGCTGGAAAAACACAGCTGCTATCTCAAGCACAGCTGAAGCCTAAGACCAGCAGTTACCAAATGCACCTTTCTACTTCTAAACTGAAGAAATACCTTGTAAAATGATTGGAGAAAGCTAAACATAAAAGTAATGTATCTCCTTTCAAGCCTTCTATAACAGGCCAATGATGCTTATTACAGCTTGTTTGGTTTTACCAAAATTATTTAAAAATCTTAACAGACTGAGGACATTTTTCTCAAAATCACATGTAATATTCTTTCACATTTCTGGAGCAGGAAGGAATTTCTATAAACTTGACTGTGGTTCAAGTGAAGGCTGCTTTTTTTTTCCTGCCAGAAGCAACACAATTGGGGGGGGAAAAAAAGTGAACTACTTAAGGGAGATGCTGGATTAGCAGGCAGTGAACTGTTGTAATGATCCATCGCACCAGCTCTGTGGCCTTGCAATCTTGAGCCATTAATCACCAAAGTTTCAGCATCCTCCTTAGCATAGGTCAGTTAGTTGATGCTTAAAGCACCATATAATCATGCTGTGTAGGCTTATGCTTCAGGGCTGAAATTCTGGATTACAGTTGAAGATAATCTGTTCAGGTTTTGGAAATCTCTGTGCTTTTTTTCTACTGTGGAATGCATTTGTCTGACTGTAAACCAAGCCAGAGAAGCACAGAAATCCTGTGACCATCTCACTGATTTTGGCTTCCTCTCCATTGCTGGACATTAAGACTGTGAGTTGCACTTCGGTGAATCTGACTATTTGAAAGTCAGATTGTCTCATACAGCCCCTGTCTGCAATTCAAGAATGGTCCTAAGAGTTATCTTCAGTTTCCCACTCCGAAGTCAGCAGCAGGACTTTCGCTCTTGAGATGCTACTAGAACTGGAGTTGGTGAAGTTGCAGTACATGTACTTAAAATGCATTTGTGTGATTTAGTTTCTGTGCAATTCCCCCCCTACCATGCACTCTCTGCAAAAAGGGCTGTAATTAGTGCTCCTCAGTGCACTGTGGATATCTTTATTTAATTAGTGTTGTTAAATTACATGTTGGAAAAGCAATTCCTCCTCTCTTTTCATGTCCATGAAGGATCCCACAGACAGCAGAACCAGTATCTTCCTGGGAAGCAAAACTTTGTGACATCAGACAGGAATTGCATATTCCCTAACATACCACAGATGGTCTCTACAGACTCTGTGTGTGACTGGAGACAGAAGCAGAAGCCTGAGGAGAGCAAATTGCAGTTCTTGGAGTCAGGTCTTATACACTGTTGATTTCTTTAAGCCCTGTTGCTGGATCACCACTGTCTTGAACAAGGATTACTTTTTGCTCTAGTTCTGTCCTCACTACATTTATTTCCGAATACTAAGTTCAGACAATGTACAGAGTGTCATTGTTGAGCATCCAATTGGCACAACAGTAGGAGACTGAGTATTCAAAACGATGAGTAGGAAGTAACTTCCAGGCACATCTTAGAGATTCCATTACCTTAAAACATGATCACACTAATGAATTCCACTTCCAAAAAGATGCAGATTGCAGTACTGCATCAATGTTACTGACTTGCTTGGTACCCAAATAAAATTACTTTTTTGCAAGCATTTCACTACTGAAGCACATTTTTTTTTTTTTTTATTACTGTTGTTTCCTTTAGATCAATTTGGTCTTGTCTAAAAGCTATATATCTTTCCTTGGTTTGGAAGTACTGGTTGCACTCCAGCACATAAGAGTCATTTTATTCTGCAAAAAAAACTGCACAGTGCAAGGAAATGAGAGGGGGGTCTTCTCCATCTGGCAGATGATCCTTAGAAGTGGAAAAGAAGATGTGCAGGCTTATTCTATTAAACTTTTTGAGTTCAAATGGGATCCAGCTGTTTGGGATCCACAGCATTCTTGCAGTTTAACTGTTCACAGTATGTATAATTTCAATCCCTTTATTTTTATTTTCTTTAATTGTTGGGGCCTGAGATCATAAACGCCTCAGTCTTTCAAACATGAAGTGCAGCTCTTGGTAATTTGTTCTAATCAACTGCAGTAAGAAATGTCTGCTCCATAACCTTGAATGCTTTTTCTCTCCCTTGACAACAGAATAGACTTCTTACAAAAAATAAACATCTGGTTTGAATTGAACATCAAATTGCAGTTGCTTTAAGTGCCAACTATTAAATTACCTCAAATGTTTTATGTTTGAACATGATTTTTCAAGACAGCTAAATTTTTAAAGTGTAGCACAAATGTGCATTTAAAATTACTTTAGAAGGTTAAATCCCTTGAACATTAGGGGGTTTTTTTAAATTGCATGTAGTTGGTCACTCTTTTTGCTTTCCATTTACAGAAATTATTATTGACACAGCTTTTTACACAACCAAATATGCTTCATCAGATGGTAAGAGGAAGAAAAGCTCTGTCTAGAACTCAGGGACTTAATTCTGAACTCTATAGCATAGGGAGGGACTGTCAAGAAAGTCCAGAACTTATTAAGCCAAGCCAAAAAATCATATGGACCAAGATTATTGCTTGCATTTTCATCAAGAAGCTAAGCATTAAAATTCATATCTAAGACTTCCTTCATCTGAAAAAAAGCCAGTCTTTCCTTATCTAGCATTATTTTTGGGAGATAAGTCCTACAGTCTGATTTGCATGACAGCATTTCAAATATAGAGCTTTACATAAATGTTACTATTTTCCTGACGCTATCCCAGTTCTTGATCCACCACATTTTTGCAAGAGAGATTTTTCTTTTAATTTTTCATTTTTTTTTCTTTAAGTAGGTTTCCAGTCCTCTCAGTCACAGGCATTTTTTAAGCTAGAAAACGGTACAATATGAACTATTGAAAGCAAATTAAAATGAACACCAAATTTGCCGTTTTGCTAATGCTTGCAATTTCTGTATGACTGGAATTGACAGTGTTGCTGAGGCTTTTTTATGATGTTTCAGGGAGAGGGAAAAAAAGTGAATGTTTTATTCATTGTGGCTCTAAAAGGGCACCAGGGAAGTGTAAATGAAAATAATTTTCGTATTCCCTTTAGTATTTCTGAAAAAGCCTTCTCCAAACCAAAACAGAGCAACTACAAGTGCCAACCAATATCATCGTCGTTTACTTCTTCCCTGATCAAAGTGAAACTACAAGGAGAATTGACAGGAAAAAAAAAAAAAAGAAAACTAAAAGCACAGATGACTACAGCTGGGCACATTACTAGCAATTACTCTGGTGACTTCTAAATTGGATGTGACCCAGTGCCAGTGGTTGTCTGTGCTTGTGTTTTCACCAAAGGTGATTCTAATTGTTGTGATGATAAGGTTACTCCAAGGAGAAATTTGTAATTACAAAGGTGGGGCCACCTGATTGAAATTTCCATATTATTTAGGTGGCTATTCATAATACTAACTGGTTTTACTTATAATATTTAAATTCTGTAACACAGATCAACTCTCAGGTTCACTGAGGAACAAACTGAAAGCTCGGTCGTAATAAAAATCTGCTGATGGTTTCAGACACTGCATGGGAGAAACAGTGACTGTTTGTGGACTGTAGATAGATACGAAGACTGACTTAATTTAACACGTTTTTTCCTGAAAGTGATGTCAACAGGTTCAAGGGACACAGGCTCGAGTGATCCGACAAGTTCTTTGAAATCCATCAAAGACTACAGAGAAGATATTTTCATTCTGGAAAACATCTAAACAAAACCTGACTAGCCAATCCTACTATTACTAGACATTCAGAGTGTCTGGACAATGGATGTACTTGATTTTCATTTAAAGAACTTCATCAGAACATATACTCTGGTGTATGTGATTTGGGGAAAAAACCCTACGTATATTTAACTAGCAGTTCTTGTGTCTTGATGGAAATGGCTTCAGTTGCCACTTGAATAATGCAAATGGATATGGATGAAAGTTAGGTCAGAGAATCATGAAGTTGGAAAGGTGAAATTGGAAGAGACCTCTGAGGTTATATAGTTCAACCCTCTTCTCAAGCAGGGACGCATAGAGCCAGTTGCCCAAGACTGTGTATAAATAGTTTCTGACTGTGTCTAGATGGTTTTGAAGTCAATTTTTCACTAATTATGTTCTTTAACATCTCTAGTCTGATAAAGTAATTTCAGTTTATGCTACTTATTAGCAAAACTGCTGATCGAAAACATGATGAAAAGCTATTTGGTGTCCTTCAGTACTTTGAAAGAGGTGTTACTTAAGTTATAGAGGGAAACTGGATCAAGAAGTAACATGAAAATTATTGCACAGAAACTACAAGAAAAATATTAAATGAGGAGATAAGTACTGAAGGCAATGCCTTTTCTCATCGTAAGTGCCATAGGGCTTTTAGCCTGAGCCAAGAGCTGAAGAAGCATTCTGGGATCATGTGGGTACTCCAGCAGGAACACAGTCAATACTGTTTGCACCCACATATTCTATCAAGCAGATATATTCCCAAACACCTACTCAATTACCTAAGACAGTTTTTAAAAAAAGGTTTTTATTACTTTCCTTCCACTTTTTCCCCAAATTTCACCTGCCTGGGTAATGTTAACACTAAAAAAACAGAAGACCCAACAACCTTCAACTGGTTTTCAGCTGTGTTAGTGTTTTTGAAAACTGTGCTGAAGAAAGGCCCAGCTTCCTTAAGAAGCTTTCTTTCAACATAATGGATGAGGCTAGATAGGGCCCTAAGGATCTGAGGTATGTTAACATGTTGAAGTGTCCCGTTGAAATAATTTGTGTAAATCTGTTCCAGTTGAAGTTATGACATAATAATGGAAGAGCAATCAATATCAAAGGAGGATTATTTCATTACATTACCACCCAGGAGTCCACAGTCAGTCTTTAAACTGAACATTGTTTACTGAACTTCATATGCCTCCAACAACAGGGAGGGTGAAACCTAAGGAAGCTATTTTTTTTCCTCTGTCTGTGAAAGCAGATACAGACTGAAAATTATTAATTTCAGAATAAATATTTTTCCAAATTCTATGAAGGAGACATATAAACTCATTCACCAAGTCAAATAAGGATGTTTGAACAAGGGAGAAAAAGACAGAAGTGTGCTTTTGTATTGGGTAAAGGAATTGAAGTAAAACAGGAAGAAAAGGGTCAAAGAAAACTAGCTGCCCTCGAAATGTTCCACTATTTTCAGGAGAAACCATGTACAGTGATAAAGGCCTGCAGGCATGAATGTTGCAGACTATTAGGGTAACGCAAGCAGAGAATACATGTGCCAAGGTTTTTAGGTGTCATTCAGATTTGTATGTACATTATCAAATTAATTACTTACTTGTTTATAATCTTAATGTATCAACCCTGTAATTACATGCAACAACATCAAAATTCTGAGGAGGTAAATTGTGCATCCCCAAGGATGAACTTGTGAGGAAACATGCTTGAACTAAGACTTTCAAAGGGGCTTAAATGAGTTCATTTGTAAGCTTCACATCTCTTTTGAAGGAAGGAGAAGAGAAGCTGTGCTCAGTAAACAGGTCAAAGTTACCATGAGAAAATCTGTCAAGAGAGATGCTGGGAATCTTCACAACATAATTAATCCACTTTTTTTTTCTGCAAAACAACGTGAAAGATTAGTGAACACTCAGACAGAAGGGCACTGAACACTGTAAGGGCTCTAACAGATGTGTGGGAACACTGTCAGTAGCAAGGAGTTAACAGAAAAAATAGAAGGCAAATACAGAAAAAAAGGCTGAACACAAAAAGAGAAGGAAAGCAAAAGAAGCAAAAAGCCCCAAAACTATACAAATCCAAAAGAGCATAAGGGTTGCATTTTAAGAAATGTATGTATGTTTGTGCTCTTTTCTCTCTATCCCTAGTTTCAACAATTCAGCTACTACTTCGGACATCCAGTAGCGTTTCTCTTTCAGTCAGCATGTCTGGCCTTACAGATTCTATATGTTTTTTAGCTCTTACCGAGCTCTGACTGAGCAGAAAAGATGGGAAGTTCAAAGAGGATGAGCACATGCAGAAAATCTGCACAGTGCCTGCAGTGAGCAGCCCGAGTGTTTAAATGGATGATAAAATAACTGTGTGCCGTGAGCTCTTATCAGGGCTGAGCCTGCCACATCCTCCAGGGGTATGCACCACTGGCAGTCACACTCTCAGTCTAGGAAACTCCTCCTGAGGCCAAATCTTCCCCCAAGAGCTTTTCTACCAACCTGTGCAAGTCAGCTGCAGCAGGGAATTAGTCGACACTGCTGCACACTGCAGTGAGATCTGTGAGAGCAGAGGAAGAAGATCCCATTCATACTAAAAGAGCACCTACAGGACTCAATTACCTTTTTGGTTTGTGGCTGAAATAAGAACTGAGTTTAACTCCATGCACCTCCCCACATATCACCATCTCCCTTATCAGTAGAAGAGAACTTAATGACAGTACACCTACATTTGTTAAAAATTATCCTACAGCATCCAGCCAACAGCACCATACCGTGATGGGAGCTTACACATACACTTCATGCAACAATGCAAGTTTCCCATGGCTTTCAGCAGCTTTTAAAGAAATTGCTTTTATTTCCAAGAAATGTGATCACTGCCATTACTTGTGATTTGACAGCATCAACCCACAGCTGCGAGTCTCATGCCAAGAGCCTGACAAAGCAAGTGCGATGTACGGCAACCCGTTCGGGGACAGAGAAGCAGCAATGCTGTATGGCAAAAGTGGAACTTGGCTGTGGTGCCTCTCCTTCCAGATGCCCCAGAGCCAGGAAGAGGCTGTGATCCTATTTAAATTGCCTTTAGACCTGCTTACTGCTAAACAATTATACTTTGCTGCCAGAGGCAGCAGCCTACAGTGTGGGTGGACCCTATTTTTTCAGGAAAATTCCGTCCTCAGTGATCTCTGACTACTCAGTGCACAGATGGGCAAGGGAGGTTATGGGGTGGTGAGAGAGATGAAACACTCATATCCCTTTCTTCTAAAAAAGCCCAAACAAACAGGAAGATCTGTCTCCTGACTCTTAGGCAGAGATGGAGGAACAAAACAATTCAGCTGGCCAAAACAACCCTATGAGCACTTTTGGCCTTGAATTTTCATAACCCGGTTAAAGGTTCTGCATGCTGCAGCCCTTTTTCCTCACCAAGCCCTTGTTTGGCCATCATCCTTGTCGTCGCTGAAGTTTTGTCTCCAGGCAAAATCTTCCTCTCTTTTTTTCCCATCCCTGACTACTGGCTACACCACTGGTCTGGAAGCACAGTTCGTCTTCTGGGCTTCTTGCCCACATATGGCTGTGGTGGAAATCTCAATCTCCTCATGCCTTCTCACTCTTCCTGCAGCTGCTCCCCTCTGGAAGGAGGACGAAGGGTGTCCAGGGCATCCCATCCAGTTAGGAGAAGCCTGCAATTGTTGAGCCCTTGCTCACAGGGAAGGACTCCAAGATCCGAACACGCTTGGAAAGAAAGCAGCAGCATGGAGCAAGGCACCATGGAGGCAGGCTGCAACAGGTAAAGAATCACCTGTGGTATTGGACAACCAGTTTGAGTAAACCAAACCAAACCAAACTATCCCTACTGCACTGAAGGTCTAAAATTTAACCTTACGTGAGCCCTTGGTGTATAGAGCTACTGCATAATAATGCAAATCATTATAACAGGTAAACATTTGCATTCATCCTCCCTTCCCCGATGACTGCTTTATCTGTTCACCTTACAGAGGGGGATGTCCTTTGATCATAGATCTATAATTTGCTTAGTAGAGCTGACTATTCCTATTATTTGTGCATTGTCAGATGCAAATAAACAATCCAGTTACCTTGCCAACAAACAGCAAGGAGCAGCAACATATACCATCAGTAGTCCTATTACCCAGCATGTTCTGGATGGACAGATGGAGGGGATGAGCATCCACCAGCAAACAGGACCATCATTTTAACAACATTCTGGTTTGTGCCAGCTTATTCTTACCACGAAACTACATTTTGTTTTCCTCCCCCAGCTTTGCTTAGCACACCAACAAGCAAGGGAGTCACAGAATAAGAGAGGCACAGTGAACTTGGAAATACACACAGAAACAATTCTGTTTTAAAGAATTATGTGAAAAAAATTGTCAAACTGAGTATGTTTTAAAATGCAACAAGAACACTAATACCAAAACTGCAGCCCACTGGGACATTCTCCCCCTAACAGCTAGCTTTTGAACGAAAAACATTTCTCACACAATGTTTTCTAGTCCTTTGTTTTTCTCCATCCCCTCATGTATTATTACTGCTTGAAATAGCCCTTGTCAGGACAATCTAGACAGTCTTAAAAAGGTGCCAAATTACAGAGACCTCAGGTTTTTTACAGTTAGTTGTTCTTTTCACTGCTGGACTCTTCTGATGCAAACGAGATTGACTTAACATGTTTTCACTGTATCTGTTCCTCTGCTCTGCTGTTTCCCATGGCCTAGCAGAGAGAGTCTGATTGCCAAGTGTTTTCTCATTTTGTTTAATCTGATACAAAAGGTCACCTCAAGTATCCTTTTGGTATTTGCTCTAGAGCTGAATATAATAGGTGGCAGCCCCAAGAAGAATGCATGTTGCTAAACTTCAGAAATATTTGGGCTTTCAGATACAAACAGATGTTTCCTTTTGGTGGCTTCATTTTCCGTGTGATATTCCAAGAAGTATAACGGGTGTAGCTGAATCACAGATGAACATTTTCCGGAAATCAATTAGTTTCACACACTGCTTCACCAATTATGAGAGTATAACTTCACAGTTATGTGAAAGAGATAAATAATTGATTTGTTTAATTAGAGTCCTGTTTAGATAGATCACCAATTCTTCTTAATATCCACAGCTAAATTTTGCAGCAGAAGCCGGAAAACAGAAAAATTGGCTCAAGTTCAGGTCTGATGTAGATCCATTGAAATTAGCAAAACCTGGGCTGTCTTGGGGTCCATTGTGCTACATTAGTTTGGCATAATGTAATTGCACTAATAAAACAAATAATTCTAGGAATAACAATTTCATCTGCAGGATTCATAAACAACTGTGGGTTTATGCTCTAATCCTGTAGTCTAAATTTGTTGGTAATATATACTAAACATAGTTTTAGTTACAGCCAATGGTGTTCTCCAAAACAATCCCTTTTGCAAAGTGATATTTAACTTCATGTCATTTTAAATGGATGGTTAATAAAGTCTTCCTGGATATATTGAGAAGGCTTTTGTCCCCTCAGGAAAATACATACCATTCCGACCTTTTCAGATGCAAAGTATGTGCTCTTTGGAAGTTTATATTTATGGGTCAGACATAATGACTTTACATGGAAACAGTGAGTCAGGAAAACGCCACTTACTTGTTCAGAAGAGTAAATTGACCATTTGAGGACACTAAAAGGGCAGAGGAATTATGAAACAAAGGTTGTTTAAAATGCTTCAGCATTGCAATTAAGCAGACAAAGCATCAACTCTAACCCTTGACTTCAAAACACAGGTCATGACACCAGTTTTGGCAGCTGTGCTCTAATGACCCAGTTGCCATAATCCTGACGTCTAAAAACCTAAAAAGGCAAAGAAGGAGGGGACATGGACAAGGCCTATTAGACAGCAGAAACAAAACCCAAACCAAAACCCAAGATGCAAATCAACTTCCAAAGGCTTCTGAGAAATGCAGACTGAGGCCAGCAATGCACAGAGGGGTGGCATGGGAGAGAGGGAGAGCTCTGTAGGGAAGACCAGCAAGATAAGGCTGTCTAAAATTAAATTAGTGCCTTACAGAAGAATTATGGCAGATTCAGAATTCCTTTTAATAATGTATTCATTTCTCTTGGTTTGAATGTTCAGATTCCTGAACAAAAATTCATTTCTGACTGCTCCTGTCTGATTTTGAACACTGCCAGTCCAAAGGGCACTGTCTGAAAAACAGGCAGCTACACGAGCTCTTTGAAGTGAAAACATACACTGGTGATAAAAGCTCTGCTGCTGGCCTGTATGTCAGGATTTTACCTCCTTCTGTAAAGAAACTTAAGAAACGAGTTTCAACCAAGACAAAAAGATCACAAACATACAACAGGAAAAGTCCAACAGCTTTTCCCTCTCAGGAGGGGCAGCAGTTCTTTTGAAGAATCAGACCACATAGATCATATAGATCACTGGGGCTGTCTGCCTGCATTATTGTCAGCTGAATGATAAAGCTTTAGGCAAGAAACATGTTTTCTGAATCCATAATTCTTCTTCTCTTTTACTTTATAAATACCGGATAAAAAAAATACCCAATATATGTACTGGCCATGCTGGAGAAAAATGCAGCCTGAGTGGCTACAGTAGTACTGGGTCAAAACACAACATAAGAGGTACAAAACCTGACACCTCATTACAGATCACAAAGAGAAATAAAAGGCAGCTAATAATGATATACAGGGAGGATAACAGGGATAATAATAGGGGATATACAGGGAGTATAACACATGAATTTGGGCAGCTCGCCATGTAATGACCATAATGTTGAACTTGGATGCCTCTCAGTCTCTTTATTTTGCATATTTTGTAAGGCATCATGTTTTATAAGCACCTGCAGCTTCTCTGACACACTGGATGCTCAGCATCCTCAAACACATATTCCAGTCACTCTTGCTGTATTAATGCAAAAGCCTCTAGCCAGGTGGATAAGCTAAATAAAACAGGGAAGAGGACAAAGAATATTTTTGGAAAAAAGCCCCATGATATAATAACTGGTAAGTCCTAAAGTATAAAATCAGTTCTAGTGATGTTTTTCACATTTTGTAGAGTTTCAAATCTGAACAGCAAAATTATTATTCCAGTGCATATGCATTTGGGTCCTGCCACTACTGTCACTATTGGTATTTGGCAAATGGCAAATGGCAAAAGTATATGGCAAAGGTCTAATCCATCATGGTTTTTACTGCAGGAGTGTGGGGGTGTGTGGGAGAAACAAACACCAAAACAAACCTGTTCTCATTGTTAGAGTTTGAATGTATTTGGAAGGCTGGAAAAATTGTCAATTCTCCCATTTCAAAAGCAATTGCACATCTCAAGGCCTAGGAGCTCGTAAATTAGGATAATTTTCTACCATGGTATAAGTGAAAAGGCTAAAAGTAAAAAGCTATAAGTGCAAATGGCAGAGATTTTCAGGTACAGCTGTGCTAATTGGAATGGTAGGTGATTATAACAGGTTGGATAAAAACATATGATCAGACTGAAGTTCAGGTATACCTCAGGTGCACTTGCAAGTGCAAATAAAAACAACAAATGAATCCAAAATCTAAGTAAGTCAGTATCATTACAAGCTAATAGTTTGGAATTCATTAGTATTTTCTGCCTGGGATATATTCTAAATACATCTGAATAAAATATACGAGACACTATTTGAAAGTGCACCAAATTATATACTACAGATCCCTCAAAGAGCAGTTAGCACCTTCAGCAAACTGCCAGTTACTTCAAACTGTGCTGATTTCAGTTTTACAGAGGAAAAGCAAAGAGGCTTCATCTCCAAAAATATCAGGTTTTTGATGGTGCCTTTAGTGTGAATCCTATTTATAACTCTCCAGTTACAAAATCAGCTTAGGTCAATACATATGTTGTAGAATAAATAAAAGTCTCAGTCATTCTTGTGACAGATGCTGAGCTTGAATCTCTTTTCCCTTTGAGCCACAGAAAAGGAAGGAAGGGACGTCTTTATTTTCTGCTGGACTTTTGCACTCTCAGGTTCTTAGGGATATATCCTGGCAGAAAAACCAAAAGGCTCTGCAATTTGTGCAGCAGTGGGATTCCAGTGAATCATTGCAATCACAAATCGTTCCTGAACAAAATAATTTCCATTTAAGCAGGAATTATTTAAAACTCATGTACTTCTTTCCTTTCTTTCTAACAGCAGACTGTATTTAATAGTATTTCATAAGAGACTGTTGTCTCTTAGTTCAAAACAGGTGAAACAAACTTCTGTTATGCAGAATTTTAAAAATGAGATAAGAAAAAACAAAAAACTGCTGACCTGAAAGCCCCAAATCTCTTGAAAAAAGCCCTGTGCCAATGAGTAAGATGGTAGAAGAACCTAGTGCTACACCAGTAAGAACACTCAAGTGGAAGGCAAAAGCAGTCCAGCAGAATGGTACAGCAAGTATCCCAGCACCTTCACCAGGCTTACAGGAACTACTGGGAAGTTCCAGATCTTTAGCACATTTACTACTTCATTAATTTTCATATTGAACTCAGTGAGTACAGATAGCTCTGAGTTATTTCTCCCACTCTTGCATTAAAAAGTTGCAACAGAGTTTTATACTGCCAATACCTAATACAGGAATGGTACTGGGAGAAGGGAAAATTGAAGGTTTTGGCAAAATGTTTTAAATAATATGTAGACCTTTTTAGGCAACAAGAGGAAGAGGAGAAGTTTGGTTCACAGGAAAATTAAATAATTAGGTCCTTATGGTAATGTCAACAACAATGAGATGGTTGGTGTTGATCTTGGCATCTTTACATTTCAGAGTTAACAACTTGTTAGAATGACCATAAAAGATTCCCCCTCTTTGGTAATTAACAACTGAGAAAGACATTTCCATGTCAGTTAATACTAAAGTTAATGTCTCCAAGTTGATCAGATGTAAGAAGTAATTTTTAATTTTTTAAGATGAACATCTTAGAGCACAGTCCTCCAATACAATTAATTCCATCCCCACAGGCCTATTATTGATGGGAACCTACATTAAGAGACTTTAAATCATTTCACTTTCATGGGGTGAAAACAGAAGAAGGATCAAGCTGTTGCTGAAAAGAATGGCATGCTAAAGCATCTGCTGTATGTACTGAGCTACACTCCAAACTGTCTCAGAAGTCTGACATATGCTCCTTGTCTTGCAGTACGCTTGTTCAAGATTTAGATCATGACATAGTAACGGCAAATAAACCATGTTATCCTTCAGTTATAAACAACATTTTTTTTTCCTGAAAGCATGCTTTTCCTGAGTGTGTTCCTCTAGAGTAAAATGTTTTCTGACCTTTCATCTGATTGGTATCACTAGTGAGTATCCTCCCCTACTTCAAATTGTTTTACAGTAGTCAGATAAAGGCTGCTACATTGCTGAGTATCTTTAAAATTTTAACTTAAATATTTAGCAAAATGAGGAAAATAAATGGTATAATCATAGGTATATGGTACAATGACAGACAAGAGGCTAAAGATTGTACTAAAATATGGATTTGGACATATCAAAAGAGGTCTTTCTCAGTGTCAGGATGAAGTACAGCAGAGTAACAATGAATCACAGATATAATTTCAGTGAACTTTTCTGGATCCACATAGGATACACATGTATCTCCATGTAACATAATGTGTTAACATAATGCCGATCTTTGCTCTTGTTGACAAGGAATTAAATAAGAGAGCCATGTAATTATTTGCAACCTTCCTACCTCCTTCATGTTCCAATGAAAGCATATTCCTTTCTTGACTTAAAACTGGCATTCAGGTTTATTTTAAAGACAGCATCCCTGAACTATTTGTCCCTTAGGACATAAATCAATCTCTCAATGAGAAAATTTGTCTCATTATCTTTCTGTATATGATTTTTATCTACTATGTGTATCCAGGCCTTCTTTAGCAATTCAAATGACTTCTAAATATTTACTACAAATAACCAAACATACACTAAAGTGATGACAATGAAATGAATTGCACACATGAGAAGTTAAGTGAACCAGGAAAACTCCGGCTAACAGGATTTTTGCCAAGGACTTCACAAAAAGTTTATCTGCTCTATTTCCTTGAATTCTTGTCTTATAGTCAAGTACTTTTTCTAGTCTCACATGGCAAAACAAAATGAACTTGACTGGACCAGACTGATGTATAAGGTGCTACATTACAGTAATACATTTGCCATCGCTAGAAGGCACAGCTGTGACTCTGCACGAATGTTTTGGTGGGCATTCGTTCTCACATGATTCTAAAAAAAAACCCACTCACTTCACAACCTCTGAGCACTTGCTACATTACGAAGTGCTATACATATGCTGACTGACAGATTGCTTTAATGTTTGTTCACATTCTCTCTTGGTATAGGTTCCACATGGATGGATCTCTGAAGAGCAATAAAGTATTGTGAAATACTGAATATACACAAAATTGAAATATTTGGGGGAAAAAAAAGTGATTTGAGATTGTTTGTCTGGACATTAAAAAAAAACACTTTGGTAAAGAACAGGATTACACCTATTTATCTGAAGTCAGGAAACACAATTTAATTTATTAGCTAAGATCTGCTTTACTTGGCAACAACTTCAAATGCACTTTGCAATGAAAAAACAGGTAATACTCTGGTGAGATTAAATACTTTTAACAGTACCCCAATTTTCTTTTTAGCACTCAGTAGCTTATGTGGGAGTCTCCCCATTTCTGGACAACAAACAGTTTGTTTCTATGACATAAAATTATTATACATAGATTATCAAACTATTAATACATGTACCTTTAAGAATGCAACAACAAAGGAGATGTGTCACAGCATAAAAGTTCATTAAATCTCTTTAAAGTGTCAGATTCTTCTTTATCAGTAATTATCTCTATTATGTTTGCAGCAGTTTTCTTCCAACTATTTATTAATACTGTATTATTAATTCTAATTCTTATGGTCTTGTTTGTAAAAACAAATGAGATATCAATTTATTTTAAAAGACTTATCAAGGAGCATCTCTATAAATAAAGTCATGCACAATGATATTAAGATAAATATTTGTGTTTAAAGACAATTGACTACTTTTCTACAGGAATTTAATTTCTATGGGAATTAAAGTATGCACTTGAGAATACTCAACTTTTTATGGAGAAAAACACAACAGCAGTATTTGGACAGGCTGCCAAAACTATGCTATATTTAGCATGGAGCAAAAAAAAACAAATCCAACATCCAGCACACATGGTTTCCTAATATTTATTCATCATTTCTATTTAGCAAATATCAGATTATAGATTCAACCTTCATAAAACAACTTGTCTCAAAAGACTTGCTCAGGTGAAAAATCAAGTACATCCCTATGTACCCATAATTTGTCTGATTTAATTTTAAAAATAATTTTTTAATACAAAGCTTCACTTCTGGACCTCACAGAATATATGTGCACCCTTGGTGGCCAGAGAAACATGAATTAGTGGGAGCATCCAGGTTTTTGGAAATCAAGTAATATCTCTCTTGTTCACTGGAGGAGTTTTCTGTAATTACGTATACTGTCATGGAAACAAATTATTTTTGTAGACTAATCCACTACAAACAAAATGTTAGTTTACTAGTTAAATAAACATCCTGATGAGTAGACAAATAAATATCCTGGAGCCGACTCCTTTTTCCTCCCAATTCCTAATTTTTCAAACCTCTTCCAGGAAAGAAGAGAAAGGCAAAGGCACAGGAGACATACATTATTTACCCCGTCCCTTCTTCTTTAGGGTTCAAAGTTTGATGGTATTATTAAAATGGTGCATTTGCAGTGCATTGTGAAAAGTAACCAGCAGAGCATAAAGAAATCAATGTTTTTATAAATTTAACCGTGTTAACTCAGGCTCCAACAGTCAAGCAGTCTTGTTTAACAAGGGTTTTTCATCCACATGTAGACACTGACACCATTACACCTCTGGTCTTTTCAGGTTGTTACTCTCTAGCCCCATGCTGTAATGTCAGTATTGCTAGGATTTTAAAGAGAAGTTCTAAGCATTTTCAATTCTGCAGATCATTAATGACTTCCAGTAAAGGTATATCATCTACACTGGATTTTTATCTAGTGTGAATAGCCTACATTTTCTTAGATTGTGGACAAACTGAATGTCAAGACTGACATTGTTTAAGCAGCTTCCCATCTTGGACTAATTTTTTGTGCCTCTAAACTCCACACCCACATCTTGCTATATTTCCAATACTTGTGAGAGTTAAGTGGAATCAAAGAAACTGAGCAGAGTGAAAAATAGGGGAGGGGGGAGGTACTAGGAAAGGTTATTTTTCAGGAGGATCACTTTCACAGTTCACCTTCCAGCTGCACAACCAACCATGCCAGCTGGCTGCAGTGAGGTCAGGGATTGAAGGAGGAGGGGGAGCAGGAGGTGGTGGAGGCTGCCAAACCAAGCGGTGCTGACAACTAGGAAAGCCCTGGTACCTTTTGCAGACCCCCCAGCGGTAGTCCATTGAATTTGACGGGGCAGTATTTTGGTGATTTTCAATCTTTGACATATAACATGTTCAGTAATTACACAACAGAACAGCACTCAGTTCGCTCTTCCCTGAGCTGCATGGGTTCCATGAGAGGACAGGGCAGTAAAACTCTAGTTCTGCTAGAAGCATAAACATTTTTAGCACAAACTGATGGCAGATTCATCCATTTAGAAAGGGCTGTTTTTAGAGTCATTCTTCAGAAAGGAACTTACTTTTAAAAAGACCCAAACATATAAATACTCCTGGTAAAAATAGAGCCATGTTATATTTACATTTTTCAGTCATTCAAGGTCACTGACATTTCTTTCCTCAACCACCTGCTAGAACAGTTCCCTCCTGCAAGGATGCTGCAAGTAACATCTGCAGACAAAGCCTAAGTATTCCTAGAGTTACAGAACTTTTTAAAAAGTCAACAACTTCATTCTGTTAGCTGTCTTTTTGTTGTTCCTGTTGTGAAGATCTATGAATCTACTTCTCCAAGGCTGGAACAAGAAGCCATTTCCACTTCATTCTACCATTTCTCCAGATGATTGCAAAAATTCAACTAGAAGCAGCGAATTCCTAATTAGAACAACGTGCATATGCCGAACATGACACACTGATATCATTTAACTGACAATACTGAAAAAGCCTCAGAACTATAACTTACAATGAGCATGAAATACTGATATGATCCCAAACACTCATTCTTTTGTATTTTAGCTTATAAAGGATCAATTAGTTCACTGATGTAACAGCACCTTATTAGTCTATCTTGAGACAGCGGTCTACCTGTTTCAGCGGTCTACCTGTTTCAAAATAACCCATTTTAGTTATTTTACTGTTTNCGCACGTTATTAGTCTATCTTGAGACAGCAGTCTACCTGTTTCAGCACTGCCCATTTTAGTTATTTTACTGTTTGCACTATCCAAACATATTACAAACAAAATAGAAAACGTTATGCATTATGGAGAGATATAAAGGAATGAAGAGACACTGTCCACAGTCCTCACGCTTGTAAAATGAAGAAGCTACAGCCAATCTATGATTGAAGAGGGATGAGTTATGAGATACAATCTAAGACACCAATTTTCTTTCAGCAAATGGATTTATTGACATAATTGATTATAACCATGTACAGCATCTATGCATCTCCCATTGGAAGAATATCCAGTGATAGAGCTAACGTTAGTGTGATACACAGCTTTACTCAATAATCCCACTGCATTTCTAACAACAAACAGTGGTGTATTCCACAGACAACCATAAATGGCCAAAAGCACCCAGGTGTTCAAAGGAACAGAAATTTAAGATTCTTAACAAAAAAATGAAACCTGATACTGCATTCCTTCAATTTTAATTCCATTCACCATTGTGTCTATGGCAATAATCTATACTCTGACAACCGAGTTTGGCCCCTGATATTCATGAAAACTACAGCCTGTGAAAATGAAATCCCAAAGGACTTCTTGCTACTGACCCAAGAAACTTTGATTTTTTCCTTCTCCATTTAAAAGACAAAGATGAAGGCAAATGAGCTCTACACAATCTCCCTCAGAACATAAAGTCTTTTCTCTCTATTCAGTCACTGAACTCCAATTGAAGGCACCAGTTACTATGGTATCTTTTGTAAACACTTGTTCATCTGACAAAAAGAAAAGAAAAGGAAAAAAAAAAGAGAAACACCCCAAATTGCTTACTTGCAATTATGGTAATAAACAACTTGTAGTCACGAACACCTCAGGTCAGCAATGAATGCATGATATTGAGACAAATGTCTCCATAGTCCACTAACACTTCCTTCAAGCCATTCAGTTCCGCTAGAGTTCATCTGAGGTTGCACATTAAATTCAAAGGAGCAGAAGTTGTATCAATGGTCTCAACAATTTACCAAACTCCGTCTAAACCATTTGCATTTAAAGTGCAATCCCGGTTTGGACCTCTTAAATTAGCTCATTTGTAGACCACACAGAGAGAATTATTAATGTAAACTAAACCACCGTACTTTGTAGTAACAGAACCACATTCTGTAAATATTTAGGAAAAAGTCTGAGAAGTAGAGAGCAACTGACCATAAAATGATTAACATTGCTCTGAAACCAAAAGCAAAATCCTAATTTAAAAAAAAACCCACAACCAACAAACCAGAACAACTCAAACATTATATACTACTGCATAAGGGTTTAACTCTAGCATTACTCACTCAGCTACACAAAACACATAATCTAGATTAATACACAAAACATTTTATTTCACAGTGAGGTACATAAAGCTTCTAACTTTAGTAGGCTAAGGCTAAGAGAGAATTGCCTGTTAGGATAAAGATTGTTTCACATTCCTGAAATATTCTCACCTATTATTGTTTCTGAAGTAAGGCACCAATTATTATTTATCCATCAACAGTTCACCTCTGCATCTACCATTTAGAAATGAAGATGGATTATGTGAGGGTCAGCGATCTGCTGACCCAGACAACTACAGCACACATTTATGTGTACAAGTACCAATCAATATTTATTCAAAAACAATTTAAAAACAGCTCATTTGTAAACATACTATAAAAATCTGTTAGTTTTCATAGTGGTGTCAGCAATATATTCCTGTAGAACTAACCAGCTGCATTATTGTTTCTTGTTTACAAAAAAGTATGAAAGCACACTCGTCGTGCACATTAAACTGCCTCACATTCGGTTTGAGTTGAAACGGCATAGCCTTCAAACTATTCAGCAAAAATCCCTACACTTCCAGCCCTCCAGACAACTCCCTGGTTGCACACAGCTCAATTAAAAGACGACCCTCGATCCAAATTTTTGACTAGAAAGGACCGGTGCCTTGGAAAGATCTGTTCAAAGCTTGCTCACACAGGGCCAGGCCATCCACTGTAACTTGTTCCCAACTTGCAGTCGGAAGAAACCACCTGTAAAATAACACACTTAAATTAACAGCACGGAGTTTGCTTAAGGGAGGCAGTGGCTGCTGCTGGCAGTAGCTCCTGCCCTTTGCTCCTCATGGCAAGGCACAGTTCCCGCCTGTCAGGGCTTTTCCTTGGGTTAGCGATGGCTCCTGACAGAACGGCGAGGTCTCAGCAAAGGTAACCCCGTCTGACAGGCCCGCAGGAAGGGCGGCTGAACGCAGCCGCTGCGCCGCGGCTCTGCCGCTCGGAGGCCGCGACCCGGGGCCCGCAGCGTCCCCTCCCAGACCGCCGTCCGCGGCCCCGGGGGGCTCAGTCGCTGAAGCGCTGCAGCAGGTGCTCATCGCCGTGCCGGCCGCTGCCGCTGTCCATGAAGCGCTCGCAGGGGAACTCGATGAGGTCGGCCTCGCTGAGGGCGCAGGCGGCGGCGCCGCGGGCTGGCCGGTGGGACTGGAAGCCCGAGAAGTCGGCGGAGACTCCGGTGCCCATGGAGCGGAGCGGGCGGCGTGTGGAGTAGAGCTGCCGCACGTGGACCGGCGCCGCCTTCCGACGCCGACGCCCCAGCACCTTCTTGCGCAGCAGGCGGGCGGCCCAGGCGGCCAAAGCCGCCAGCAGCACCAGCGCGTTCACCGCCAGCAG
>VZRZ01008643.1:1007675-1102785 GCA_013398175.1 Climacteris rufus
CAGCCCCGGCAAGCGAGCAGGGGCGCAAAGTGGGAAAGTAGGAATTGGAACCGGCTGTGGCTGCCTCCCAGCCACATGGGCTGCAGATAGAGCTGCGCATCGGAGAGGGGGAAGGGAACAGAAGTGAACTAGACGTCGTCTGCGCACCCCACCTCCTTTTTTACCCCCTTCTGTTTAGAAACCTGCCAAAAACAATAGTTACGGTTTACCACGGATTCAAGACTTTGCTTTGCGTTGAGCAAACGGCAACCAGAGGACTAAGCCTCCTCTAGTACATTAGAAAATGAATTTTCATTCTTTCTCCGCACCGTCCTGCCCGGTAGGTTCCTGACAAAGCTGCCAGTGAGGATGTAGGTGAACATGGCTCCAGCTCCATGGTGGCTCCTCAGAATGATCCAGATGCTCGTCAGAAATAATTCCCGTTTTAAAGATTCTTTTTTTCTCAACAACATACAAATTCAGAGCGAAAGGAAGGTGTTGGAAAGTATATTGAAGACGAAACAGACTGGCTACCCATCCTTTCAATGACTTGCCTTTCCTGTTGGCGTTTTTTTGTGTTTCTGAGATGTCACCAATCGAGTAAATATTTGACTAAGGGCAGGAGGAAATGCTCAAATATATAGGTATATAAGACATCCGAGGATGATGAGAGAAAGAAGCTAATGATCAAAATAGAGTGTTGCAAATTTAAAAATGGGTTGGAAACTCTTAGCTGATGAAGCTGTTATCACATGAAGTTGTATGCAACTGCACACACTTTGCATACATTTCTAAACTAAAGCTGTGTACAAGCCCTGCTTCTTTCTCTTACTAAAAGGCAGAATTTAGAAAGCTTTTGTGGAAGCTTCATTTTAGTGGCTATGTCAACACGAGCAGGTAGCGTAGTGTGACAGTTTGTCATAAGTCCCTGTCATCTGTTTTCATGTTACTTTGGTCTAACTCTGATGTGGTCCTGAAGAAACTTTGAAGAGAAGGGATAAGGCTTGGTTTGGTCAATGGAACATCACTATGAACCTCTCAGTTCCTAGCTCTTGTAGTTATCTGAGGCCTTGTGTGGAATAATCTGTTTGTAGAGGTAACTGCATTGTGCTGGTGTGGGAAGTAATGTTTGGGACAAGGGAGTGATATTTTAGATAATTCGGATGAATTTTGAAAAAAATCTTTAAAAATCAAAGTGAGCAGCTCTGAGTTATAATTTGCTCATTGGGAAAACCCAGTGTGAACAATAATGTGGTGGAATATGGTTATGGCAAGGAAAACTGGTTGGGTGTTTGGTTTTGGCTTTGTTATGAGATTTTTTTTTGTGAAAAATGGCTATTGCATAGACAATCTTTGTAAGCTGGAAGAGTAATTGAAAGATTAGGTACTAACGCTTAAAAATCTACTTGTAGTGGAAGGTATTATAGTGTATTACAGTAAAAATTAAAACTTTTGAAGCAAAAATGGTGGAAATCGGAGTTGTAAGAGTCCAGAACTTGATGACTTCTGCAGACATTCACTATCTTGACATAAAACAAGCATGTTCTTAGACTACCTTGTTTTAAATTTGTGTCCTAAATTGTTGCTGCATTGTTTTCAGGATGTGAACTCAAGAGGCTTGTCCGCTTCTTGAATGAAGCAGAAAAGTTTCTGTTTTAATTATTTGTAACTGATGTATTTTGAATAGTACATGCTTGATTTGTAAGGTATTTTTTCCTGAAATAAATCTAAGTTTCACAGAAAGAACTTTTTGCTAGCCTTTTTTATTCATTTTCCAGGTTACTGAAGAAGTCCATCCAGCATTTGTTCATTATTTGAATGACCATGGTTTAAGAATCCAGACCTTTTAGCTCAGGCTCTTCATTATTAACTTTTTTTCACTTGCCAGCATTTTTTTTTTTCAATATCTATCACATCGTGTCTGATATTCAGGACAAAGTAGACATATTTTCTCTTCCTGCAAGGATTACATGTTTCTTTCCTCATTTTCAAAGTCACTATGGTTCACGGAAAGACATCCTGGCTCTGAACATTTTAATTCTGAGCAAAGCCTAGCTGACTAGTGACACATTTGCATAACTGTGGTGTACTTTAAATAGTGAAATTTTAGAAAATCCTTCTGTATAATGGTATGCTTATTTTCTGTTCCTTTGGGTTTTTCTTTTGAAACATGGTTAAGCTTATAAGGGCAATTTATTAACTGTCCTTCCTGTGGAAGCACCATAAATCTTTTTCTAGTCATATGTCATTGCAAATACTAAAAGTTTAAGTCAAATTTTGTATTATGTATTCCTTTTGATTTATGCCTTCTGAAACTTAGCCAGTATGATTATTTTCACTGGGTTTGGGGAATTACAAGTGGCAGGAATTTAATAAAAAAAATAAATGAACTAGTGATTCTTAAGAAGACAATTTATCACAGACTTGTTATCACACTGAAAATATTTTTTACCAGAAACCAAATAAACAATTACAATGGGGTTTTTTCTGATTTTTTTCTTTATTCAGGTAGGAAGTTATTATTCAAAACACATTAGAAACACAACTGTTGAGATGAAAGGTGCCACATTTGTTTTCCTGCTTTGGGAGAGGAACTTTCCCATTGCTTTAGTTCTTGTTTCCTTTTCCAAGAACACCATAAAATTTCTAACGATTCAGAAATAGTAATCTTAAGGTTAATAAGGTTATCTTAAAACATACCTTCATGGTTAAGATTTGAAGTATGAGGACTTAAAAGGGCCAAGAAAAAAATACCAGGTTAGAAATACCATCTTTCCACTGCTACATATCTATTCCTATGATAATTATGAGAGAACTGACCTTAAATAAGGTATTGGTTCATGCCTAAAAAGTATCTGTATGCTTTTTATACCTAATACCTCTGATTTCCTTTTTTTGAGTTTGTTTTTTTTTTAAGAGGTGTTATTTAGGCGATGGTCAGAGGACTGGTGATTGAAAATGAACACTTATTTATAGGCAGCATGCAAAACGGAGTGAAAGAAGCAGCATGCTCAATGTAGCCTATCCCAGCAAATACTGTGACTGTGGTAATTCCCACATTAGAAACTTCCATTAAATAAAATTAATCTTTCTTGATTCCAGAATAAGAGAGCTGGTGCTGAACTGGTGAGTTTAAGGGCTGGTATCTTATAGCTTTATGTAGTTGCCAGGAATGGTAACTAGTTATCTGGAGGTGGAGTTTAATCTCAAAAGAGGAATTTTTTATTAGTCTGTACAATTTTTCTGCCCACTGCCCATCACAAATGTTTTCATCTGAACTTATAAAAAATGTTTCTAGAAGTGTTTGCTTTGAACTTTCTCATCACTAACTAGATTCATAGAAACTTTATTCAACCTTGGTGTCAGAATTCCCATTTGAAACAAAAAAAACTTTCTGTAAGTTGATACATCAATATGTTTAGCTGGTTACAATATAAGAACTTAATTTGAAGTTGACTTGCACTGTCATAGGAAGTTGTTGTATACAACATTACTCCATGAGTCATGCCAAGTTCCCCTTAAGTAAGAACAAAGAAAAAATGAAGATATTACACCATTCCTGTTTTTTGGCTGATGAAATGTTCCTGTATGAATTTTTACTTTTGTATTTATTTTTGCTTTTTGAAGAGATAAAAATATTGAGGAGCATTGTAAAGTATTAACAAAACCAGTTGATACACCATCTTTGTTAGTGGTCCTACAACCCACAGATTAAAGAATCTTTTAAGTGGTCACCAGTTTTGTGATATTCCATATGTCAGTGCTAGTGCTGCAGATACCATAGTGTTGGAAAAACAGGAGCATTCTAGTGCCAAATGTGCTTTTTTTTTTTCTTTGAAATTACACAATTAACCTGTATTGTGGAACTTAGCTTGGTTGTGCTTACTGTAGTAATTAAAATTTTAAATAAACCTTCTCATGATACCATTGTTTGTGCATAATAAAATTTCACTTGCCACATTCAGTTCTTCAGGAATAAAGCAGGGCTCCCAGGCCAGCAGTTAGTATTACATGCCTCTTCAGCTCCCCAGGATGAAATCTACCAGATGTTTTGTAGATCTCTGGTCCTATCATCCATAGAGGTTTGTGGTCTACAAAACTTTGCTGCAAATCTCTCTCAATCTTCTCAGAATTAAACATCTGGGTAAAGTATTTGTGGTTTCTTGACATAAGATGCCAGTCTAGACATGCATTTACCACTGTGTGCATGATTTGTCAAGCAATCAAACCCCAGTGAATTTCCTATAGTGTAGGATGTGCCTCTTTGCCTTCCTCTGGGCAGGCAGTTTCAGGACTTCATGTTGATTTCAGCAATTGGTTCCTTTGTGCGTATCAGTTTACCTGCCACATAATTTCAAATCTGTTTTTTGGAGTTTGCCTGCCTAGACTGCGTGAAACCAGTTGTAGGTATATCCACAGGTGAACCTGTATTCACATGTTCTCTCTGCAAATGAAAATCAGCTAGCTGAATCTATACAATCAAATGCAAATCAAGCAATGGACAATGTTGCTGTAGTATCAGTATTTCATAGCAATAAATGGAGAGTTAGGTGTCTGCCTTCTTCTGTGTAGTGATCTCTGCCAGTCTGTATCGCTTACAGAGGTTAGGTTCGTTGAATCATACTTGCAAAAGTCTAAATTATTATTTAGCTGACATATTTGGCTTTATGCAACACTTCTTTCCTGGGGGAGAAACTCATTAGTGGAAGTACATACTTTTTGCATGGTTCAGCATCTCTGACAGTAAGAAAGGGGACAATCCTACTCGTGTCACGGTAAGAGTGATGCAATTTATGTAAAACAAATGCATATGCAGCTTATGCAGCATTAATTAGCTGTTGGAGTGTCTGCAATTCTTTCACATGGTTATCTGTTTATATACCCAATCTTTGCAGTATTGTTAGAACAGTTTTTCCATAATGGGGTAACAAATCGGGCAAGTGTTCTTGCAAAAATTTTCTTCTTCTCTTTCTCCATAAAAGGGTATGTGTGCTTATGGTAATCTTTTTCATAATGAATAATACTCTTGTCATGTTTTTAGCGTGATTGATGATCTATTCTGTTCCTATCATCCCTTAATTTGGAGAGCCTGTAGCAGAAAAAACTTAAACAAAATGTCATTTAGACCAGGACTTGTATTAGTAATTGGTTAAACATGCTGTGATAGATATGCAGAAAACACTCACTGATGCAATTTTCCTATATTCAGGTTGGAAGGGTTTACACAGTGCCGCTTAGTCCAGCCTTCCAACTAGATCTGGTTGCTCAGGGCTCTGACAACAACCTGAGGGTGGAGGACCATGGTTGTCTCCCATTAGCTAGCTGAAGACAGCAGAGCTCTCTTACAGCTAAACAAATCCTTTTCTTTTGGTCACTCCTCATACATTGGGAAACTTCAGCCTCATTATTATCTGTGGACCTCCACTGGACTTTCTTCCATAGATCAATGCTGTTGTTCTTGTATTGGGGCAACCAAAAATCCCAGGGCCACTAGGATGATTAAGGGACTGGAACATCCGTTGCATAAGGAAAGGCTGAGAAGGCTGGAATAATTTAGCTTAGAGAAGAGAAAGCTCAGGGAGATCTCATCAATACATAGTAATATTTGAAGTTAGGGTGCAGAGAGGATGGAGCCAGGTGCTTTTCAGTGGTGCCCGGTGACAGGACCAGAGACAGTGGGCGTCAACTGGAAGCTCTGTATGAACATCAAGAATTCTTCTGTGAGAGTGAGAGTGATGGAGCACAGGTTGCCCCAGAAAGTTGTGAAGTCTCCATCCGTAGAGATATTCAAAAGCCAAATACACCGTCCAGTGTGCAGTACTTGGCATTTGCCTTTGTTCAGTTTCAAGAGGATTCAATTGTGTCTTTCCTCTGGTCACTGGAAGTCCCTCTGAAGATCATCCTTGCCATCCAGCGTACTGGGTGCTTCCTTGTCGCTATAGAGTGGTTGGTGAAGGAAGACACACAGCCAGTCCAGTTAAATCATCATCATCAGCAGCAGCTGCCTTTATTATTCTATTCCCCTTTATATATGGTAAGAACCCGTCAGGTGACCAACCACCCCCCGGGGTGACAGGCTGGAGCCTCACAACAACCAATTCCAAAACACACTCGGTCTGGAACCAAAACATCTCTGGAAAACAGCAGGTGTCCAAGCGTTATCTGCTTGTTTTGCATAGTTGGTATGGGAAAGAAGAATTTCTCAAAAGACTGTCAGCCACACTTCCTCATGCGTTATCATCCATGATGCTGCAGAATGTGTCCCATTCTCCTTCTTGTTAACAAGGATGTGAAAGGGAGTTTAACTATGTTAAAGAGTGGATAAAGACCCACTTATAGTACTTGAAGGATGACCATAGTAACTGGCTTAGTGTTACTTAGTATTACTGATCAGAACACAGTGTGTCTGAGAATCCAACTGATTGTCCATCCACTTTATCCACTTTTTTAGCCTGTGTCTCACCCATGCTATAGGGATATTACACAACATTGTTGATGGCTTTGCTAAAATCAAAGTAAACATCATATATTACTTGTCCTTTGTCCACTCACCCGTAGGCACATTACCACCAAAGGCATAGGTTAGACCCAGTTTATCCTCGGTGAATCCACACTGGATGTTTTCAGTCACCCTTTTGTCCTTTATGTGCTCAGAAATGACATCTCAGAAGACTTGCTCCATGATCCTCCTAGGATCAGAAGCAAGGCTGAGTGGCATGTGTTGCCCTGGTTCTTCATTGCTCTCCTTGAAGATGGCCTTTTTCCAGTCATCGGGACCTCTCACAATTCCCATAATCTTTTGAAGACAATGGAGAGCAGCCTGGCAATGAAATCAGCCAACCAAGATACAGCCTATCTGTGCCCATGGACTTACAATCAGCTTCAGTGTTTCTGATTTGATCATTGTTTGTTGTGGCTAATGCTTTACTCCTACAGATTCTTCTACTAAGATGAAGGAGCTGGGACACCTAAGAAAGAAACTGTGCCAATAAAAACAGAAGTACAGTCATTTAATATCCCAGACTTTCCATTTCATTTATCACTAGGTCCACTGCCCTGTTATGCAGTGGTCTCACCTCTTCTTTAGTCTTTTTTTTTTTCTTCTTCTTTTGGCTGCTGGTACTGAAGCCTTCTTTATATTTCCTTTTCATATCTCTAGTTAGTTTTCGCTTTCACTGAGCTTTGGCTCTCATGTCTACATGCCTCCCTGCTCAGACAGTGTCTCTCCTTTTCTGAGTGATCTGTTGCGTTGTCCATCTTCTGTGGTCTTCTGCCATACTTGCTTGTTTTCCTGAGTGTCAGGAATGACCATTCTTGTGCTTTCATAAGCACAAGAAAATGAGCCTTGAAAATGAGCCAGCTCTTCTGGGCCCTGTTGTCCTGCATGGCAGTATCCCACGTGTCCGGCCAAGCAAGTCCCAGAACAAGGCAAGGTCTGCTTTCTTTAAGGCCAGGATAGTAATTTTTTAAATTTATCTTGCTCACTTGACTCAGGATTTTAAACTCCACAATGCTATAGTCATTGCAGCTAAGGTTTCCCTCAGCTTTCACAACCCCAACTGGTTCTTGTTTGTTCATGGAAGCAGGTCCAACAAATCACCTACTTAGCTTGTCAGTCATCTGTATTAAAAAATTGTCGTCAATATGTGCTCCCAACTTAAATGGTTTTAAATAATTGAAAGCCATGTACTAGGCTCCGAACTGCAGTGACCCAGCATACCTTTGACATTAATAGACCTATGTGCTTAAATGTTTTCATAAATAAAGGTCTGGCCTCAAGTCCTGGATGGTTTTTTAAGAAACCATTTAAGCACAACTAAGTTTTGACTAGAAAGACTGACTGGTCATCAGTTTTAGTCATCTTCTATCAAAGTGTGTCACATGAGTTCATTCACATCCTTTTGAGAAATTATGTCAGGGTTTTTTGCTTCTTTTGCTTTTACTGAAAGCATCTTTGGAACATTCTGATTCTAGTAGGCAACATTCCAATTTCTGATTTAACTTCTTATTTAGTATGCATTTCTTCTGGAGGGTCTAAATTATCCTTAATTTAAAAAACTCTGCTTATCCTTTGGCATTTAGTTTTTTTGATATTTACAGAGAGCTCAGTCCTATCTCTTCAGGCTGTTCTGCTGTGATAAACAGTCCAAGCTGGTTTAAACTGCTTTAGAGAGATAGGCTTTTGATTCCCCTGTAAATGCCAATCTGTCTCATCTCTCTTTTAATTACTCCTTATTGGATATGAGTGATAGAAATCTACACCAACTCCAGATAAAATCTCTTTAGTGCCTGAAGAAAGTTTCATATGCTTGAAATTATGCTCACTTTGAATCACTTAAGGCCATTTCATTCAACCCCCTTCACTAACTTGCACATTTGTCATATATCAACAGTAACAACTCTAGATTTAATTTAAAAATCTCTAAGATTTTGTCACTTTTTCTTAATACAACATTTTTGCTGTATATGGTGGTATGTGGTACCAAGAATCATAGTTTTTAATGAAAATGGGCAGTAAGGCAGCACTTTATAATCCTTCAGTCTTAAGCACTGAGCATTTCTATATAAATTGACCTGCAGATATATGTGTATTTAGTGGGGAAAACATAAACATTCTGTCTTAACACTGCAGACAATGAGCCTTTGAAGCAGAGACATACATATTTTTAATCCTGTACTGAGAATTGTTTTGTGCAGCCACTAAATTTGTGTAAGAACCTTGATAAAGTGTTTGTCGAGGTCTTCAAAACATTTGCTAATTAAAATGAGGAGACCTAGAAGAATGAAGTAGAAGCAAAAATATTGTGGCCCTTGCATTCTTTTGTTTTTATAATTACTTGTGTTTTGATTACACCATACTTAATACCATATGATGAAATGTGATACTGGGTCAAAGCTGTTGCTCATGCTGTAGCTGAGACTTGTTGAAAATGGCTGATTTATTTGTAGTATTCCACTGTACTCCATACTATTGAGTTACATGTTACTTTAGCTGAATATGTTCCAATTAGCTTCAAAGAAGAGTATATGATATTGTCCAGCATTGTGGACAAAAGAGAGGCTTGCTATGAGATGTAGCCTAATGTATAGAGTTGGTGATGAAGGAGCTGTAAGAACACCTAACATAAACATTGATATTCTCAGGGTCTGAGAACATGTAGGCTAGATGATAACAGTCTAAAGTGGGGCTAAATGTGGCTGGAAGACTTACAACTGATCTGTGTTAGTAGTTGCTCTATAACTTGTCGGGTTTATCAGCTTTGGTTCTTCAAGAATTTATCCTCTGCTGTGCATTATCATCTGTCATTAAAAATCTGGATGATGGAGTAGAAAATGCTTGTTTGATTTCCTGGCAATTCTGCACAGAGGAGGAGCTGCAGATATCAGTGGGTAGGGTCAGAGATCACAATTAATTTAATAATTAAATAATCTAAGGAAAAAAAGTAATTCATAATCCCAGAAAGGATGTGGTGAAGGGAGAATGTAGGCAGGGAGGGCACTAAGGATAATAAGTTTTGCAGCAGTTTAGTAGTAGGAGAGGATATATAGGCTGGTGTATTGTACATATCTGTAGTTTTCACCACAGTAAGTAAGAATTCTTATCTTAGAAACATGCTGGTGACACAATAATTATTTTTGCGGTGGTTAACTAAGGCACAGAGCTCAATAATTTTTGAGTGTCTAAATTGCGAGGCTCATCATCTGGTTTATAGTCATCATTTATGTAGTATTTAAGTATTTATATATAGCTTCTGCTGGTTGAACTTCCACCTTTAATTTAGAGGTCACTCCTTTTGAAAATCAGGCTTTCCAGATGGTTCAAATTACACAGCCATGAAATAAAGGACTCTCAACTTCTGGGGGTTGGGGGTAGATCTGTGATAGAAACAAAGATAGAAACTGCTACTCCATGGAAGCATTTAAGTATTTGGACTAAAGAAATGCTTTGTCTCCTTAACCCTTCCAGTTCTCGTCTCCTGCAAAATTTCACTCTCATATCCTGCTGATAGCAACCTCTTCAAGTCTTTGAATTTTCATGCCACTAAGCCAAGATCCCTGCTCATTCATGAAGAACTGCACAATACTTAATGTGTGTTAATATATGTCTATAAATGTTGACAAGGTTTGAAGGCAATCTAAATTCTGAAATTTTTTAATAGTTAGATGTTTAACTTTTAGAATTACAGTATATTTTTGTGTGATTTTTTTGTATTGCTGACTGAAGTTCTTAACATTTGAAGTGCTCTGTAGTTCCTGTGGTACTATAATTCTTTTAATACATTATAAAAGGAAGGATCTAGATGTTGAGTATTTTTGTTTTTCATAACAGACTGTGGAGAGCAATGCTCTCCTTCTTCCAGGTATCACACAATAACTGATGAACCAGTTTGAAACTCACAGTCTTCTGAGAAGACTGAAGTTACTTGGACAATGGATTCTGAGTTGTATTCTAAAGTAAGTGTTTTCTTTGATTAAGAACTCTTAGTTATTTCTCATGTAACACACTGGATTTAAAATATTCATTTCTATAGTATATACAATTTAGTTTTTTATTTCTGTAGCCTTGTACAATATGAATAAAATAACATCATAGAGTCTTGAGAGGGCTTCTGTCTAGTCTTGTTCAATTAGTTATTGTAAAATTGTCCAAAAAACCCCTATTTCAGATTAATGCTGAATATTTAGATATCTATATCAGCATTGTTCTAGCAGTGTTGTTTCAGCTCACTCTTATTGTTTTTTTCCACCTCACCACCACCGTTAGTTTTATATGATGGGTAGGGGTTTTGAACAAAATTAAGAAAATAAGCCTGTACCAAAATTAATATCCTGAAAGTAATAACACTTAATAGAAGAACACTTAATAGAACATTTATGATGGACTGCTTGTTAACAGCAATCTATAGGATCACTGCAAACATATCATATTCCTGGTATCTCATTCTTAATCAATGCAGGTTCAGAAAGCTGGCTTCAGAGGCAGAGGAAGCCAATAGGGGCAGAAGGGAGAACTACAACTTCAGAGGAAAATCTTGTTCATTTATATTTTTATGGTATTTTCAGGTTACTTATTGAGGAATTCCATCATTCTGCTCTGTTATTTATTACTGGCTTATTTGATTGTCCTTGTTATTTTATAAATAATTTTATATTTCAGTGACTACTTGATAGCTGACCTACTGTTGGTTGTACAGGCCATGTGAGAGAAGAAAGTAAACACTAATGCCACCAGTGAACTGGCTTAACACAGCCCAGTGCTGTCCAGTCTAAAATTATGGAGACTGGTGTTTAAAGAATTACTCATTTAGCTGGAATCTCAAATGAAACAATAGACTTGTGCTTGTGCTATAACATACATGTACTTTTCTTGGGGCAAAGTGCAGTAAGAACAGAATATTTCACTTTTAATGATTTGTCTGCCTCAGTGACTTCTCTGTTAAGCTGAAATACACTCTGTTTTGGGCCAGATCTTCAGCTGGCATTATTTGTTATACCATACAGGCATTTCCTTATACCAGTTAAAGTGCTGGTCCATGAACATATGATGTTTTTATTCAATCCCTCCTGTAAACATTTAAAAATCTTCTATAACCCGGAGAGATTGAGTTATGTATGAGGCTAAATTACCATAAAAATGAAATGTGTTCAACAAAATTAGTGTTTTTGTCCCAATGGTAATATTACCAGGTTCAAAGGTTGAAATGTAGTGAGAAAGGTACAGAAAGGATGGTTACAGCTTTTCAGTTATAATATCCATTTTGTTCACACTGTAGAATAGAAGTGTAGCTGAAGGAAGTAATTAATTTAGAATTACTGGGGACTTCATCCTGTATAATAACCATGATACAAAGGGTTTAACACCCAGCATGAATTACAGTGAAAGCATGTATTATATATATACACAATATATAGTAATAGAATTGTTTAAGCACATTATTCATGTTTCTAATAAAAGACTAAGTGGGTTTAAACCATTGTGAGGTAGAACAGCTTTGTGTTTTAGGGTTCTGCTCTCCACCTTTCCTTCTTGACACACCTTTGCTTGAAAAACCTATGTTTAGATTAAATATTGTGAAGAAATTCTTTACTGTGAGGGTGATGAGGCACTGGAAGACATTGCCCAGAGAGGCTGTGGACTCCCCATCCCTGGAAATGTTCAAGGCCAGGCTGGATTGGGCTCTAAATAACCTGGTCTGGTGAACAGTGTCCCCGCCCATGGCAGGGGGGTTGGAACTAGCTGATCCTTAAAGTCCCTTTCAACCCAAACCATTCTATGATTCTATGAAAAAAGTGAAACCTTCCTCCATGGGCTGTTACTTGTTCTTTTCATACTTGAAATATCATGTGATACATAATTTGTGTGTTGAAGAAGTGTTACACCTTTGGGAGATGATTCTCCTCTTTTCCTGCTAATAACAAACAATACAATTTTGTATTATGTCATAATCAATTGTGAATATAATACATTTAGAAATCTGAATGTTGAAATTAGTAAACTTAAATCAAAATAATTGTATTTATAACGTAGGAAATAAATATCTGAAGTAGAAGGAATGTAAGAATTCCTATCATTTGCCATTTGGCTATTAAGGCTGTAAACTTTGATGTCTTATGAGAGAAGCTTTCAAAGTTCCCCATCTCAACGAAAATTTTTTTTTTTTTCCATTTCAGAGTTGTCAAGTCCACCAAAGTGGGATGCTGGGAGTCCTTCATCTGTAGACATATCACATAGGAAAAGTCAGTGGTGGTGAGGTCAGTTTGTCCTCTCTGAGTTAGTAAAAGTGAGAGTCTCTGATCTTGCTCTTATTTTAAAGGCCTGTTTCTGGCATCAGAAAAATGCTTTGGTAGGCTATGGAATAAAATATACATATCCCACAGCTCTGTTTTTATTTAAAATACATGTATTTTAAGAAGCAGAATAAAAATATGAAGACTTTAGTCAATTGACAAACATGACAATAATGACCAAGTTTCTGCAGAAAAAAAAAGCAAGGAATAAGATTGTAATTGTGTGCAAACAACATCAGGTCATGATTTCAACTGAAATGAGATATTAAAAAAACTGTATTTGGATGAAAAAATATGCAAAATATGGCACTGAAGGCTTCTGTGGTTGGCTAATTCGACTTTAGTTGTCCTCACACCTGACAATGATGCCACTATATAAGAAGAGAATGGTTTCTGAGGCCAACCCAAGGCTATGTGTACACTGTTGTGAAGCAGGGTTTTTGCTCTACTCTCAACTCAGCAGTCAGTTGGAGACAGAAGAGAATTTATTCTGTCAAAATACTGAGGTAACAATAACAAACTAAAAACATTCGCAGAGGAAGATGTAGAATAGCCTATCATACCGTATCCATTAAGATTTCCTCTTCTTCGCTAACCTTTTACTTTTAATTTTTTTTTACATTATTTTGAGTTAGCCATAAAAATGCTGGATATTCTTACTTTTTATACCATTCTTAATTATTTCCTTTGATTTAGATATAAATATCTGTTTTCTGAAAATTAAACTTGCTTCAACAATAAAGGAAGATTAATAAGCTCTTTATGTATCGCTACTTGCAGTTCACTATGAAGCTGCTCTTATGCAGCCTGATCAGCTATTTCTGTTGGCACACAACAGAGCTGGAGTTTTGCCTAGAGTAGCACAATCTTTTTATTCGCTGGAGAAACAGCTAGTCACCACCTCAGCTATATGATACTCTGCCTACTGCTATGCAGGGACATAGTTTCTCACTGTGATAGTGCCCACATCTCTAAATCTCTGTGATGTCCACACTTCATGATTTTTCTTTTTTCCTAGCAGTTCTCTGTATTCCCAGTTTTTATATGTTTCTGACAGTTTCTTTCAGCTTCTTACTCTCAGTCAGTGCCTGACTTGACTACTTGCTTACAGTTGTCATGCCAACTCCCAAGCTTGAAAACTGAAGTAGAGAGAGGATTTATCCTTTTTTCTCCCTGTTTTTGTGTGAAGTACTCACTTCACAGTTACCAAGCTGCATGAACTGAATGCATAATTATGGCAAATAGCTCTGTGACATTGGTCTGACACTTAAATTTCTAAATATCTGTTTCTGTTCCATAAAAACTTTGAACATCCATTCCTTAATCCTTGCTGCTTGCCTGCATGCTGAAAATCAGAAATATTAGAAAGATCAATGAAGTGGCGAAGGGATTTTGTAGACAAGTCATTGCATTTTTCTTATTTAAACTGAACAGCAAACATATTTCACATAACCTACTTAGAAATAATCTTTAAAAAATCCATGACTGTTCAATCTTTTTGAAAGTTAGATATTACTCTATTTGATTCACTTTTCATGCCAAGTTGTTCAATATGTATGTGTATCAGCTTTCCAAATAAACAAGTGAAAAATACGAGAGGTACAGGAAATTAAAAATGCAAACTTTTAACTCCTTACACTGAAGTCACATGCAATCATTATGCCTTAGTATGTACATAGCTAGTAATGTATGTAACAAAGACATAGTTCTGTGAAAAAAACTGTTCTCCAAAATAAACAGTAGTTTTAATAGGTTTGCTGTAAGTGACAGATACATTCACAGGTGAATTGCTTTGGAAAACATAATGTGTTTAAAGGGAATTGCTTAAAAAGGAAGAAACATGGAAATTTCATCTCAGATAATACTGCTCTGTGGAGATTCCTGTGGAAGTAAGTTTGCTCTAGGTGTCACAGGAACCACCTGTATGTCTTGTGTACAATTGCATCTAACATATATCTTGCTTTTCTAAAGTTAAAAAATGTGTGCTTTATAATTGAAGATATTTCTTGTATAAATACTTGCTGTATTTCATTACATCTTTTATTTGAAAATGAGCTTTCCAGGCTGCAAACTTTTATTGAGAACATGCATTTATTTTGCATGAAGAGCTTTAGAGAATCAAATTAACTGGCTCAGCCTTTTCACAGTTGTTTAATGTAAAGTACGCTCGCTTTAACTGAGCCCATTCTAAAGTGGAAGGCTTTTTTATACCTCATGAAAAAAGCAAAAAACCTCAGATATCTAAAGAAACTTTGGCTTAATAGGCAGCTAGGTTCCAGAGCTATATTAAACATTATCCTATAGTTGGGCAACCTTGTAATAATCTCAGGTAATTTAGCTCCAAATACAGGAGACTACGGTTTATCTAAAGCATTGACTTTTTCTTCTGCAGCCCTCTCCAAGAAGAGTCTATGATTTGCATTGGCCCTTTATATGGACAGAGGAGTAGAGGTAATGGTTTTGGTCAGGAACTTCAGGTCTTAGTGACTGTAGATAACTGCAAGAGATGTTAAATCTAAAAGGATATAGAGACCATTTGTACTTCTACAAAAGCCTGCAAGTCAAGAGTTACAAACTGCCATAGGAAGAAATATGAAGCATTGAGAATGTCTTGGGATCCTGTGGTAACACAATCTTTGATCAATAGTTTCTGCATGATCTTTAAAAGTGTATATATTGTGTACATGCTATGTATGTGCACGGTACAGGCAAGAAATCCCTGACAGAACTTCTGCTCCCAGTTCAGATGCCTTGTTTAGGTGGACATCTGAGTGTGGTGAAGCCGGCTGTCCTTGAGAGATTTTAATGCTTTGAGGAGAACCAGTGCAGCCCAACTTGTTTATTTCTTCTTGTGCTTTCCATCCTAATACTTGCTCTTGAGGAGACAGGATATAAACCACATAAAAACAGATGATCAAGCAGCAAAATGACCAAGAAAGATTGTTTACATTCTACATCTGCCAAGAGGAAATAAACTCTTGGTCTTCTATGCTAGGAATGCAGCTTGACGAGAAATGTTACTTTCACATCATCTCCCTGGTACTTCCTTTATACTGAATTTTATGCATCTTTTCCTAGCTAGATTTATTGTGAGAAGATCCTGGGATGGGAGGAGACATAGCCAATTAGAAGAGCTAATCATCTGGAATGCTGAGAACCGTTGCTTTGGAGGCCTCCCATCCACGCAGCACCATCAAATGCACTTTGCTGAGCAAAGGACAACTTGTTTGTTTTGGCCATGGCTCCTGTGAGCAAAGATAGTGAAAAGCCAGGGAATCCAACTGGATAAAGAACATCTGCAAATGATGTTCTCTTAATGCGTATTCTATCCAAAAAAGCCTTGATGCTTGGTCTCAGCTCTGGTCTTAGCCACACATGTCGCTTTGTCAGGTTCATTCAGAATCAGCTTTGGTTTCCTGTAAATAAAGAGAGTCCAGAGTCTGTTTCATGCTAATCCACAATAACAGTGTAAACTATTTATTAAAAAACAAACAAATAAATAAATAAATTTGTTGAGTGTGTAGCAATCCATTATTGAACTAATTTAAAAAATTGTGGATTTAAAATTTTAGTCAAGTTTTTCATTGCTTGAATCTTGCCTATACTTCTCTATGTTTTTTTATAGTTTAAGAAGATGGATTAATTTGGCAATCTATCAAGAGAGTATGAGTATTAAATTGCCTGCTGCTCCATGGGACATAAAGGCTAAAAAGTTAACTATAAAATTTTGAAGAATATGCTAGGTGACTTTAGAGAGGAAATGGGGTCATATTGCTGCAGAAGAAGCTGTTTGTTACCAGTTCTGTGTTACAGTCTAGGACAAAATAATTTGCCTTTGATAACCTTTTTCTCAAGCAGAAGCATCTCTTTAATTATTTACTGTCATGGTCCTGATCTATTAATAATCACAAATAACTGATTATTACATTGCATGATTTCTTCATTCAGCAAGAGTGTTCAGTCTGTTCACTCTAGTAAGGTGGGATGAGCACAGTCTTGAAGTTGCTTCCAGTGAGAAAAATAAATACCATTTTAAAAACGCAGAGTTGGAGAAAATTTGCATTTGGGACAAACTCACATTTGGTTCAATTGCTTGAAACCACAGGCTGAGTTTTGTGTCCCGTACAGGTGCTTTGCATGGACTTACCGGAGTTGATAACTGATATAATGTCCAAGGAGATATTGTTGCAATACCTTTTATGAATCTTCTATCTCATGGATTCAAGCCTTGACAGAGATTTTCTTCTCCGCAGTCTTTTTCTAAGTGAAGAGAAGATTCATCATGGAATGATCTACGGCATTTTATATTTATGGCAGTCTTCAACAAGGTAAGCAATAAGTTAATGGCCAGTATTTCACAGTCTAACAACCGCAAATATTTGTATCTATGTGTCTCTTTATATGAATTCAGGTTGTTTGGTAAATTGAGATAATATTAAATTGAGATAATAACCTTTATATATTTTACTACAAATTACTTTCTTCTTAAAGCTACTTAACATTTATACAGTTGTTGCAAATTTAATTTTACGAATCAAAGCTTTTAGTATGAATTATTACTTGCACAATAAGCCATAATAAACCAACCAATTAAGCTTTCTTAATTGACTTTCTGCACTGATTGTTGTTGGGTTATTGCAAACATTTTTTTCCTCTGTTTTTTGTTGCTTGTATATTTTATGTAATGGATTTTTATGACTTTACTGACAGCTTTTTGGTTCTTTTTTTGTCTCATCTGAATGTCTTTCATCTTCTCTTTAACTGATTCTTTCAAACTGATGAGGACAGAACATGAATGCTGTCTTGGCACTCAGCTGCTGTTAGTGAGACCATGGTGCCGTGTTTCTAGATTATGGACAACACATAAGAAGACAGTGAGATTTCAAATATATTGTCATCATTATGTGTAGTGTATCTTCTCCTCTCTGCTTTTTCAGTATAAAAATTATATTTAAATAATAAAAGGTCTTTTTTCTTGGTGACTATAGTGTATCAGACCAACTTGTCAGCAGTTCAGACACTGGAGATAAGAAAGCTAAAATTTAAAAAGATTTAGCTCTTTTTACATATATCACTACTCTAATCTATGAAAATTTCATTTTGAAACAACATGTGAGATAAAAAACCTTTTTTGATTACTCACATAACTTCAAAATTTTAAGGAGGGAGGACTTACTCCTTTCTTCTTCAGTGTAATCTGTGTTAAGAACATCTTGGTGTTTTGGGTTTCTCCTGTCCACCTTTGTTTCTTGAGATGCCTTTACTTGAAAAATCCAGATTTAGATTAGATATTGCAAAGAATTTTTTTACTGTGAGGGTGATGAGGCACTGGAACAGGTTTCCCAGAGTAGCTATGGATACCCCATCCCTGGAAGCATTCAAGGTCAGGTTGCATTGGGCTCTGAGCAACCTGGTCAAGTGGAAGGTGTCCCTGTCCATGGCAGGGGATTGGAACTAGATGACCTTTAAGTTCCCTTCCAACCATAAGCATCCTATTCCTAAAACTCCACAATATTCAGAGGACAGTGGATTAGTGCCACTGTTAATCACTGCTCCAAGGCGAGTTTAGCAAATTTGCCAGGGTCTGCACCAACTCGGATTTGCAAGCCAATATCCCCTGCCTATCTAGGACTACAGAAAGAGAACCTGCAAACAACTACCCCCTCACACTGAATTATGTTGCCTCCCTCCAGCTGCAGAGATTGCAGCTCACCAGTTTTTATCAGCTCACCAGTTTTATCACCAGTTTTTACACCCTCTCTGAAATTTCTTTTTCAGCCCAAAAATGTCATATGAATGCCACAATTAAGTACAGTCAACTGGTTGTAGCAACTCTAAATACACCTTGATGGACCCATCCTTGGTAATTCAGACAGTCCCATCCATCCAATCCTCTCCCACAACTTCTTTGCTCAAGAGAATATTCAAACCTTTCATTGCATTTGGGGGGTGTTAGTAAGTAATTCAGTGCTTCTTCACCTTATGCAGAGACACTGCTTCAGTGTTTATCAGGGGCAGAATCCTTCTGATTCAATAGGTAATTTCTTCCTGCTGGGCTGTTTTTTAATGCATAGTGAATATGTTTTTACAGCCTACTAAAGTACAGAGCAAATTTTTCTTACCTCCAAAACACCATACAGTACAAAAAAAGGGTATGAGCTGAAGTTTCTGAATTTCTTTGATTGGCTAGTAGAGGGTTTTGAAGTGGCAATTAATAAAATTATTTCAAATGCCTTTAAACAATATAATGATTTACATTCTCTTTTTTCTAATGAGTAATTTACGCTCTGTATCCATTTTGAGAATAGGATATTAATGGTTTTTGAAAATTTCTCATATTGTTAAGATACATGTTTTAAAAACCTACACTTTACCAACTAGACATTTGGAAATTAATTATTCCTATATCATTTGCTCTACTAAAAATTTGTATGGATTAATCATGTCAAAAACTGAGTACAGTTAACTAGAGTTTTAGGTTGCATACAGCTTCAGCACAGCTAGATACTTACAGTATCCAATGACATCTCAATGATTCTTCCAACTATATATAAATATGACAAAGGAGGTCTGTTAGCTGATCTTTACTGTTTAAAGAAAAGTTAAGCCCACTAAGGTAAAATAAGAGGAAATCTGATTTGCATTACAGAATTACAGCTTTTTTAAACCTCTCTGCTATGGTTTTGTCCAACAACATATGTGTTTAGCCCTGTATAATTTATGTTTTCTTGTATTTTGGCACAAAATAGTCTAATCCAGAGTATTACTTTCAACTCATAAAGTTCAGGTTTAAAAACAAAATTACTTCTGTCCTACTCATTTTACCTCTTTAATACCTTCTGAGAAGAAAATATCTGTATCTGACTTTCTAAGGTATAAGATCCTCTTTTCTGGATACATGTTTAAAATGTATAATTATTCCCATGAGATTTGTAGTTTTATTTAAAAATTCTCTGTGTTCTATGATTTCCAACATTCACACAAGATAAGCAGAAAATGCAGGAGGAGAAGCATTAGTGCATTGCCCTGTCCCTTCATGTTGACACTGAGTATGAAAACCTGCACTTCAGAGAGTGAGAGAAAGTTCAGACTTCATGCTAAATCAGTTTTGGGCCTCGCTCCCAGGATTTGCCAGCTATGCCAATTTCTTTAGGACATAAACTGTAAGATAATGTTAACGGAAAGCAAACCACAGCCACCACACTAATTTTCCTTTGGCAGGGGGATCAGTTTAAATCCCCAGAGCAGTCAGTGCTGTATCCTTCCAGACAGCACTCTCTCTGCTAATCCAATCACCACCATGACCAGAAGCTGCTAACCGTGCTGTGGGTTTCCAGATTTCTGCCTTAATTGCCAGTCTGCAGGAACTTGAGGCACGAGACAATGGCTGGTGCAGTCAGGTGGGAAACATCTGCAGCTCCCCTGCTCCAGGCTCTGCTGCAAAGGACTGCTGGGAGAGGCTCCCTCAGCAGAGCCCGCATGCCTCAACTGCAGTTGGCATGCTCCTGGGAAACAAGGGTACAGGTGGGGTTTGGTGCTGACCTTAGTTGTGACCCAAGCTTCCTCTTCGACCTCTGTGTTGTGTGTGGGAAAGGCACTGCCTTTAGGATGTAACTATCTTCTGTGATTTTACCAGAAACAGTGTGGCCAGCAGGACTAGGGAAGTGATTGTGCCCCTGTACTCAGCTCTGGTGAGGCTGCACCTCATATCTTATGTCCAGTTCCAGGCCCCTCACTAGAAAAAAACACAACATTGAAGTGCTGGAGGATGTCCAGAGAAGGGCAATGGAGCTGATCAAGTTTCTGGAGCACAAGCCTTGTGAGGAGGGGCCAAGGGAACTGGGAGTGTTTAGGCTGGAGAGGAGGCGGCTCAGGAAGGACCTTATCAGTCTCTACAACTGTCTGAAAGGCGGTTGTAGTGAGGTGGAGATTGGTCTCTTCTCCCAGGTAACGAGTGACAGAACAAGAGGAAATGACCTCGAGTTGTGACAGGGGAGGTTTAGATTTGATATTACGAAAAATTTCTTCATTAAAATGGTGTTCAGGTACTGGAACAGGCTGCCCAGGGAAGTGGTGGAGTCACCACCTAAATATCTGAAGGTATTTAAAAGTTGTGTAGATGTGGCACTCAGGCACAGGTTTAATGGTGGACCTGGCAGTGCTGGGCTATCAGTTGGACTCGATGATCTTAAAGGTCATTTGCAACCTAAATGATTCTAACATGGGGGATAGCCAGCAATTTTAATAAGACCAACAAACATCAAGTTGGTTGAATGATATCATTAAGGTGTGTCTTAGTGGCTGGACAGTTACAATTAAAATAATCCTGACTGAAAGAGCCTGGTCTCTGTTTAGATTGTATTAAGTCTTGCAGGAGAGATTGCACGATCCCTTGCGTATGGCAACCATATCTGTCAGGCAGAGGTAACTGCAGATAGAAATTACTGTCACCACATGTTGGGTTTACCACATCTAGGGACAGACAGCACATTTACCATTGTCAGCCTCTCTGTGAAGCAACCTCCAGCAGCTGATTGACCCCATGCCACGGTGAATCCCACAGGTCAGTGACATGCTGTGCAGGGCAATATTTCTTTCTGGATTATATTTACCTTCTGTTCACTTTAAGCCACATTTTGCTCTTTTGTAAATAACACACTTTTAAAGGAAATTGGATTTTTTTTGGTGGGTTTTTTTTGGTAACATAGCTTTTCCAGTAGCTGAAATAAGTGCCTCCAGCTATATTTTTCATATCCATTTCTCTATCCTGTCCTTCCCCTGATACGGTTCTGACAACTCTTATCTCCTGGATGAACCTTTACGATAGCTGTGATCAACACTGCTGTAGTGAAAAGTGGTCAGGTCTCCACAACATACCTACTGCAGAGATGCTGAGCTCATGATGGACATAAACACTACTGTTATTTACTGTGCTCAGCTATGGGCTGAATCCAAACAAATGTCTCTTGTGGCTTGCTGTCAGGAAGGGTTTGGAAAGTCCTTGAGGCACTTCTGCAGGACTGCACATGAAAGAGCTGAAGAGAAAAGGTTTCTCTGCACTGGAGTTTTCCAAGACAGAGCAGCATTATCCAATATCTTAGATGAACACTGAACAATGTCTGACAAATTATGACTTCTGAAGCTTAACCTAATTTGTTAAATGGGTAAGCCTATTGTTTAGAATAAATACTAAAACAATCAGTGGAAGTAGCTAGTCTCCCTAAAGGATATTATTAGAGAACGAATGAATTATTAAAGGCAGTATGTTTGTCCTGGATCCCACCAAAACCAAGCTCTCACTGACATCCTTCCTTTTGTCCAAAAAAAGTCATTGCTAAGGGCAAGTCAAAGATTTAGAGTGAAGATTGCAGACTTTTTAAGTAAACAAAAAAGTATAATTAAACTTGTGTGTGTAATTAGCAACATCTGCAAAGAGAAAAATAATATTTATTTCCACAATGCAGATTTAAAGATTTATTTTTGCAAAATTGCTGCTATTTCTTTGTCTTTCTTTCTTCCTTTCTTCATTAGCTATCTTTATGCTGTAGTTCCTTGTGGTTTGTCTGGGATATCGGGAAGCATGCACAATTAAGCCAATGAGGGGAGTACTGCAAAACAGATGTGAACGGACCCCAGCATAATTGGGTGAGCGAACTGCTGGAAGCACAGAGCAGAAAAGGCCAAGTGTGTTCTTGTTTTCTGATCTCTGGCATGGGAATGGAGTTGGCTATAGTGGGTGTTTTGAACAGCCCTGTGGCTTTGTGGTAATACAGTGCAGTATCATTTGGGAGAGCAGCTGGATACCTGATGTAGAACTATTGTTCCCTGGCTGGGATGTGCTGTGGAAGCAGTGAAGTCTGCTCCAAAACTCAAAGGGCAACATGCCTTGCATGGGGAAAACTGGAGAGTAAACGGATAAGAGACAGCTTCACTCTTCATGCAGATTTTTGTCAACTGCAGGGAACAGAGACTCAACATGTAGTGAAATGTGACCAAGAGCAGCTGGATGGGTGGAGATCCATGAGCCTCAGATAGATTTTGGAATAACTCTGACTGAGTAGAATGGGTGTCTTGGCTTACAGTCTCATCTGTGGTTCCCAGTAGCTATAGAAAATGAGACTGGAGTGTCAAATTAATAAATATCAACACCACATATTTCATACATTAGGAGTTTTGCGACCAGAGGCTGTGCAGTTGTTAAACATTATTTACATACTCAAACTATGAAAACTTTGTCTTTTTAGATAAAGCGGTATGAAACATTCCAAAGATATATTCAAGTTTTCTTTGATTCAAAACTTATTTTAAATATGACACAATTGCTACAATTGCTACAACAATTGCTTTTCTCTAAAGAATATACCCTGAACCTGCCACAAGGGCTTCAGAGTAATAAAAACAATGAGAGAACCCACTCACATATCCAACAGGAAACAGCATCCTGACCAGTCAAACATCATTGTAAAATCTAAGACAATTGTACTGTTTAAAATAGAAGGTCAATTTTTAATGAACCAAACAAGTGTGTTTCCTTTGTTAGCACCCTATATTAGCACTGGAAAAATATAATTTATTGTCCTTTGCTCCTCTAGTTTTTGCAAGAGTTAATGCAACAGAAGGGTATCCCGCTTTCCCTAAGGAAGAGCATGCAAGACAGATTCACTCCTCTCTCCACAGCACACCCCAGAGAAGTCACCACTGAATTGAAATCAATGCTTGCAAAGGCGATGTGTATTTTGTGTCAGCTGTGAACATTAGGTAATAAAAACCCTTTTTATTTACTGCCACTTATTTCTATAAAAAATAAATTTGTGCTATTAAAAGCCCCTTTTTTTCTCCACCAGCACAAATGAAAGTGTCTTCCCGTTCTATTTTCCATGGGCTTGTGCCTGCTTGACCTGTGCCTGTTTGACCCTCACCAGCCAGAATGAATGTAGCAGTTCTTTATTCTGCACATACCAATGGAAGCACATTCCATGTTTGGAACAGGCTACATAAGCTGTTCATTGTGGCTGCCCTTGGGTTGGATGTAGTGGTGGTATCAGCTGCATCACTCCCAGTCTTGTTCCAAAGCAATAAAGTCCCTGGCAATTCAGCAACTATCTGGGGGAATCTGGAGCTTCAAAACAAGACTGAGGTCACCAAGAATTTGTTTGAAGTTGGTTAAAACCGTCATCTTTAAATAAACGCAATTAAAATGTTAGAGGGGGATGTGAGAGAGGTTGCTTGCTCATTCTATTGAGAAGTCCCCATCAATGAACTAGACTGGTATCAATCCTACTTTTTCACATTATGATAATTCAAAACTGGATAATTTATTAATAAAATACTGTTTTACAGTAATGCCTACGAAGTGCCTAGTGAACACTACAGTTTTCTTGCATTAAAAATCAGCAGGTGTAGGTGTTTATTTGAAGCCCAAGGCAGGTCTCAGGACTTAATTTGCAATCCAATCTAAATAACTTATAGCAGATCACTTCCATTCAGTATGACAGCATGATGAGAGGGTAATTAGCCCCGTATCTTTTCAGGATATTTTCAATATTTACTACGTTTGCTTGCATGTTTACCTCAACCAGAAACTACGGAAGAAGGAATTACATATTTTTCTTGGTACATGTGAGTAACCCAACTGATCAAGCTGTATCTGTGTGAGTAGCAATAGTGAGATATTCACATCTACTTCATCAGGTGAAAGAAGGAGAACGAAATGGACAGCAAAACAATGCTAATTTTTATATTTTCATTCAATAAAGGTAAAAGTTAAGCTGCTAAATTGTACTTCTAAGTGTAAACCATGCAAACATTCTTGTTACTCTTGGAAGACTACTTCTGGAAGCCTTGGCTGCTGCTGAAGTCCTGGAAGAATAGTAGACAATCTAAGATGAGACTCTTTTACCACGTGTGGGCCTGCAAGCATATAATCCCAGTTTCATGAGCAATAATTCAGGTGGAAAGCCACAAATCATTTGGCATGTTAGCTTTTTCAGTGGCTGAACAAGAAGTGTTTATTTAACACATTAGGGTTACAAAGGCTGTGAAAATAAGCAGGGTCACAATAAAAAATTTAAATGCTCATTTTGACAGAATGACAGCTGTGAAAATCACTAAAGATGTTTTAAAATATAAACCTAAGAAGTTATGTGGTCAGCAATGATAAACTACTGTTCTGCCTAATTCATTCTTCCCTGTGGAATTGTTTCCTATTTAAAATCACTGATAACTTGAGAATGTAGAAGATGGGTTAATTTCTATTGTATTTGACTACCCAAACAAAATCCTAGTGTAGTTAAGCTCTGAATTCAGCCTGTGGCACACGATTGAGTGTTTTTGATAGTGGAATTGCAAAATGAACATATGCTGAGGATTATATTTGGGAAAAAAAGGGAGAATCTAAGGATTACAAAGTGTGTACCACCCATCTATCAGGTTTGCACACACTTTTATTTAGAAAGAACTAGCATTAAATACTCAGTCTATGCTGCCTATGTGCTACACTCAAACTGTCTACCAATTTTCTTTTCAAAGACCTGTGCCTAAGCTGCAAATGAGAATCCATTTGCATGCTTCGCAGAGCAGGCATCTGCATTTTTAATTTAACAAAGACCACAATAAAATCAAGGTTTTCTTCCTGAGAAAGAGCTGGTCTAGGAATAATTATCCCAAATCTATTTAGCAGTTTGCAGACTGTCTAATATAATGTAATGCAATGGGGTTAAACAGAACTATCTGATTAGGATCTGTCAATTTGCTACCTGTATTTTGTCTTAAAAAGATCTTGCTTAGAAAGTTGCCAAGCATTTCTTTTTATTTATTCAATTGTTTTGGTTAAAATTCTGTGTTACCTCCTCTGAGTTCATTACACACAGTAGCATTTAGGCTTTTAAAATTATGTTGCAAATATTAAGGTTTGATGAACATTTGCATCATTGAAATTAATCTATAGTCTCTAGGCAAAGGCATTTGGATTTGTTTGGGGAATTTTGGTTTTGAAGTTTTGGTTTGTTGCTAGGTCAGTATATCTAGACCCATTCTAGTTTGGTTTAATAAACTGGTACTTGGAAGACCAATCAAAACCCATTTTCAAAGTGCAAGTGTATCATCCAATTCCCAAAATATGCTTTAACATGACTTTTTTTCTAATATGTTGATGTTCCAGTATGTCTATCTTTGCAATTTGCACCTGTTCTATGCAAGTTTTTTCTTATTTTACTGAGATATCCATGTATGACAACTTTGCAACTATTTTCCACCTCTGTCACGTATTCCCACAAAGGTTGAATATTGTATCAGTTTATCTTTCTACCCTCCACTCCCTCTTCCACCTGAAAGGGTTAAGGTGCAGAGAAGGGCAGGAAGAGAAACAAGAGGCACAGAGCAGTGTCCACATAATGGCTGGACCAAACAGGTCTCCTCCGTCTGCAAGGGGACAGTTGAAATAAAATACACGTCACGTAAATAAGGAGAAGCACAAAGAGGGTCGATAGTGATTGGTTGTTCACTGTTTTCAATGTAAGCACTACAGAGTAGCCAGTAAAGCTAATAAGAGTCAAAGTTTAAAAAAAAAGGAGGAGCTTCTTCATCTAACTTATAGGGAGGAAATTAATCTCTTTATCTCACAGTACTGTGAGACACTGATAGGGAGTCAAAGGGAGACTGCAGGGCTTGCCAGACATCACAATTGATTTGCATGGTCCTTGAGTGATCAGTGGTTGCACATTGGGACTGCTGTTGCTGAGCTCCCACATCTTCCCTGAATATCTACTTCTGGCCAGTGTCAGAGACAGAACTCTGGGCTTTCCTTTAGTTTTAGCCAGTTCCTATAGCACCAGTTGATGTATGAACTCATCAGGTACAGTGAGGTTCATATTACTGTCAGTAGTAGTGATTTAAGACGTGGTTGTAGCACATCCTTAAATCTTTATATTCTCCATTCCTTGGCCTCACCTATACCGGAACATTGTACCAGGTAAAATATTTTGCAAAATGAATCAGCCAATTGTGCGAACTCCAAAAGCGCACCTCCACTTAAATGTTTTGAACTTGACCTTTCTCAATCCAGTTTGAGGTGGTAATATCCTAGTTTTGGTTCATTCAAATAGCAAGTTTGCACTGCACTGAAGATCAAAACTCACCTGTACCCAGTTTCTTGCAGTCATGTGTCTTTGCTCTTAATTTTATGGCTTTTTCCTTACAGATAACATTTTTTCCCTTCTCTTTAACACACTGAGCATAGACAGTAAGCATCTATCATACTGTAGTTTATTTTAAATCTAAGAGCCAAAGGTTTTGGCAGAAAAAGTTTTCATTTTTGTCAACACAAGCATATGCTTCTGTTTTATGTAACTAATGCTAAAATGAAACTCCACAGCAATTACAGCCCATTTCTTCATTTCCACACACTTACCATTTGTAAAGTCTCTAAAGATTCAAGTTTCATGGAGAATGCTTTTTTGTTACTGCTCAACAATCGTATTTGATTTCTGAGCAGTGAGAAGACCAGATCTCTGCCAACATTTTAAAATCAACTATATAAAAATAAAAAGGCCTAGATTCAGAATTAAATACCACTTAATTATTGCAAACATGTGTAAGTCTCTTTTTTCCCTTTCTGCATGATATAAAATGTTACAGTCTCTTCTCAACATATGTGTAGAGGCAGAGTGGTCTGTGTGTGGATAAATCACTAGGCTTAGACTTCTAATATCCAGATTCTGCCACGGACTTTGTTACAGACATCAGGGAAAATCCTATCACACCTTTCAGGACAAACTTTTCACTAGAAAAGTGTAATGACAATAGAGCCAGATAAAGGGTATTTATTTATTTATTTATGATTATGTGCTTTAATTTATGGAAAGAATTAACTGCACCCTGTAAATTTCCAGTAGTTTCTGATAAGGTTTTCAATTAAATAATTTTGCTTGCCTTTTCACATACCTGCAATTCGCTCATTCTGGTGTAAATTGGATCCAACTTCTTGGCTGTTAAAGTTCTTCAAGAGCACCAGTTGTCACAAAACCAGGCGTAAATGTAGGAGGGTGCATACACAGAAAGAAAATGCAGAAGAAAACCTGAGGGTTCCCTAAGACCTTGATTTCAAAAGGGTGCTTGTTGTGCCTAGCATTTTTGTTCTACCTGCTGTGTATCTCCAGACACAAACCAGGAAAAAAACCCAACCCAACAAAACAGACGTTATATAGTTTACGCTCTTTGTGGTAGATTAAACTCCAGAAAGGCTTAGGTATGTGTCACTATACACAGCAATCGGAGGCACTCAGGCAGGCTAAACAGTACAACTAATCCTCCAGCTGCTGACCCACAGCAAATCCATGGAGGGCAGTTCAGCCCAGGGAGGATGGAGGTGCTTGGAGCACAGAAGAAAATGCCTGTTTGTGTGCTGCAGCACGATGCTCTCCAAGCACACCAGCAGGGGCAGGGGCACCCCCTGCCACAGAGAGAGGGCGTGTGGCAGGGCAGCTGCTCTGTGCAAAGAACTACTTAACAAACCTTTCCTGGTGGAGAGGGTTTCTCATCAACAAAATATTCAGAAGGCATTTCTGTGACTTCCAGAAAGCAAGGAACTAAATGGAACTAAAAGCACAGTCTCTAGATGGCAAACTGAATAGAAGAAGACTGTGAATTGAGGACAGAGAGGGCAAAAAGGAGAGCAGAGATACATTGGAAGCCTGCAGGGGCCTATGGACCTATTCTCAAAAGAGATTACTTCAATTTGCACAATAAAAAAATGTAGGTACAAACTAAATTCCACCCAAACCACTTACAAATCCATAGGATGTCTGTGCTCTCCAGGGGCACCATTTTTATGCCTCTCTGAATTGGATCCTGAAGGTCACAGGCAAAATTTTTCTTGGCTTTAGCTACAGGATCAGTGTGTGTTCTGGCTCTTTTCTTCTTAACCATTTCTGTGTAAGTAGAATGGAGTCTAGTCAAGTTTCTTTTTTAACAGGTTTTAATTTTCTTCTGACAACCAAGAAAAAACTACAGACATTTTAAAGCATATTGTACCAAGACAGAGTACTGAAAGAATATTCAGAAGAAAAAGAACAGCTTTGAGGTGCCATTTAAGAAAATAGATGTGTTTTCTTCTACTCTGACAGACTTGAACTCATCCCTACCACACCCCTGTATATATTTTGGTGTTTTTAAAGAGTTCAGAGAAGTTATCGGTTGTGATATGNTGTTTTCTTCTCTCTTCTTGAACTCATCCCTGCCACACCCCTGTATATATTTTGGTGTTTTTAAAGAGTTCAGAGAAGTTATCGGTTGTGATATGAATCTCCATCTGTTGCCAGCCCCTTTTGAGAGCTTGTCTTTCATAATAAAAGACATTAAAAGACATATTAAAAGACATTTAGTGGAGCATTTTGCCAGCTTTTTAGAATGATCATAAGAGGCCTCAGATTCTCAGCTTTCATAGCTATATCCCAAAATTAGAATGTTCTCACAAATTGGCAAGTTTCCAATTTCTGAAACAAAGTATAACAAATTCCAGCACTGTGAGCTATTAGCACTTGTCCCAAACATTCAATATTTAAGCACCTCTGTTGGTGCTCTCCGGCTGCCCACAAAAGTTACCTGTACTGTGGTAAAAAAATTACTTACAGTTAAAACTGTAATTCAGTTAACAGGAAGTTTAACAAGGGCCACAAAAAGGTCATATTTAAGAAAAAATGCACCACAGGAACTTTATTAATATGCTTTAAACTAGTAAAGAACACAGATTATTTTGATACTTGTTTTTCCATTGTTAATTCTGTCATATTTTTTCTGGAGATGCAGTGAAGATTTTAAAGAAATTAGTGTGGATCTCCGTATCAAATACTTTTGCAAATGGGGACCAAGCTCTAGTTTTAATTCTGAACATGAGAATAGTCTTCGTAAGGAAATGTCTTGAGCCTTCAAGCCTGACACAAATGGAGCCGAGCCAAAGGGAGCTGAGCAGAGGCAGGTGGAATGGAACGGAGTGGTCTGAAGTGGCGGCACTGCTCAGTGCAGATGATCCGGCTTTTTTGAGGCTTCGTGAGTCATTGCTTTTCTTGGCTCGGCCTCAGGGATGAGAAACACTAACACTGGGAATGCCCACCATCTTGTCTTTGTGCTGGGAGGCCGTGTGGCACTGGGTGCAGGAACATCCCCCCGCCATCTCGTCTTTGTCTCGGGAATAACCACGTGTCACTGCCAAGCCACAGGCCCATCCACCATCTCGTCTTTGTCTTGGGAATAACCACGTGTCACTGCCAAGCCACAGGCCCATCCACCATCTTGTCTTTGTCTCAGGAGGCCGTGTGGCGCTGGCTAAGGAGAGTGCCCGCCATCTTGTCTGTCTCAGGAATAACCGCGTGTCACCGCTGAGCCGCAGGAGCATCCCCTGCCATCTTGTCTTTGTCTCAGTGGCCAGGCAGAACTAAGCCAAGGTGGTGAACACCTTTTGTGGGTAAAGCACCTTCTCTTTTTGTATACTTCCGTTATAATATTGCTGCTGTCATGGTGTGTTTTTTTCTCTATTTCTCCATTGCTGTTTGCTTTCAGTAAATTGTTATCTCAAGCCATAGTCTCTGCCTTTCTCCCTCCGTCACCATAAAGGGGCTGGGGAAGGGGAGTGGCTTATTCAGAGTTTAATTCTCAGCTGATGTCAAACCACCACAGCAGTCTACTCCCATCATCCAGGTCAATAATGAAAATATTGAACAGTATTGGACCCAGTAGGGACATCACCAGTTCTTGCTTGATTACTTTGTCTCCTTTGGAAGCAGCTTAAAATTTCAAAGGTGAAAATGACTCCAAGCCATCTCTGCCCATATACTTTGCCTTTCTCCTTCTTCACCAGGGTTTCTGCAGGCCATCAGTTCCCAACCCTGCTCTTTTTTTAAGAATCCAGTTACTAGTTGTCAGCTGATGAGCACTGGCACATTCATAGAGACTGTGACAGACCCAAATTTTCATCACAAATACCTAAAAATCCAGATTCTGCCAAGGCGTTTGACTCCAGCATTCTCCATAGACTCCTGACAATGTCCAGAGACTGAATAGAACAGAAGGCCCTGCTTCTTGAGAAGTCTCAGTGGCAGCATTTTATCTATTCATTTTGCTGTATAGTGTATGTGCATTTCATATTTCAATGACAAAGGAGGAATTCACAAATGTTCACTTCAATGAGAAGGAGCACCAATGATAGGGAGATTTGGGGCGTGATTTAGAACGAAGCTTAACTTCAGACACTTTAATCATAGCTCTGAAGGAACCCCTTTCTTTCCAGTGCCTGCAAAGGAAGTGCAGAGAGATTAGCCTCAATCAACAGTCCTCTAAATGTCAATGCAAAATGTTGCATATGACGGCAGTTAGGAAATCAGATAGTTTAATGAAGCCATTAATTAAACAAAAACATTAAGGCAGTCTCACCATACATTTTCATAATGCAATTGAACTAGAATTTCAGCGTTTGAGAAGATTTTTGTAATTAGTTGCATCTGTAGAAGCAACAAAATACTGTCTGAAAAATTACCCCTTGATGCCTCTAGCACATTTAAGTGAGCAAAAAAGGTGCCCTGTCTTTTCATAAGTGCACTTACAGTACAAAAAGATATGGTTTGAAGAACTGTCATTCAAAACATGGTATATAACTGTTGCAGCATATAAATAAAGCAGAATGAAAACTTTGTTAAAATATTTGTGCACAACGTAAGATTTAATGTTTCCTTAAAAACACCATTTACAAAAGTGGTTGATATACTAAAAAATGCACTTAACCTTTGGACTGTGTGTCTGAGCATTTCCTGGTATAGGTTCATGGTGGCGGCATGAGGAACCATAAATCTGTGGAAGACACTGTAGTAAATGTGGGAATCGATGTTCCTGGACACCATCATGGGTGGGCTCCATCAAGTTAGGGGGAAACAGACAGATGCTTTTTGCTCTTTATTGGCCAGGGAGCAAGAGTAAAGAAAAAAACTGTACCCCTATGTTCAAAACATGTTGCTTTAGAGAAAATGTATTATTAGTAGTCAGCAAAGAAATGCATTGGGTAATATTAATTTCTAAATTCCAGGCAGAAGTAGTATTTACATTTTGTATCAATCAAGAGCCAGCAGCAATTTTGTAGGATTTAAAGAAAGATAAAGATCTTTTTGTGTGCAAAATACAAAGGTCTTTCCTCCATGAGCTACTAAAAATCTCAAGATAGGCTCAAAGGTTTTTTTGAAAAGTCTCATCCCAACCAGATGAATGAATAGTTGTAATGTTTATATACGTGAAGGATGTTGAGAGGTCTGTATTCCTCATAACTTGGATAGAATTTTTTGCAATTGCAGTATTTACCAGCATAGACACCATTAAATCTGGTTTTACACCACATTTTGGATGTGAAAACCAAGAATTACTATATACCCAAGATTATGCATTTTAACTGTGATATTCTCCTGTAAAGTATTCTTTCTGAAATACTAACAAGCCCTCAGATTACATTCACTGTTAGCATTAATTTCTTCTGTTTGCTACTGCTAGATGTTTTTATTAAAGAGTGCATGGCTTTATCTACACAGAAAATGCAATAAGATGTATTCCAATGCAATGAAAATGTGGGACTACAATACAATTCAGGTACAAATCATAGCCTTTCTCCACAATTTTCTCCATGACTAATTGTTGCAATAGCAGCTTATTTGACACAGAGGAATGAAATGCTACTTTAATGATTTTTACTGAAAATAAGATCTCTAACATGTAAGAAAACTCAGCAGGTCTGTTTGTGTTAAGCAGATTGTTAAAAGAATATAATATGGAAAGATGAGGTAGACCATTTCAATGCATATAAAATATTTTCTCATTAATACTATTTTATTGAGAAGCCATCACAGACTTAACAAGTGCATTATCAGTTAAACAGAATTTCCTTTATTATCTGTTGGTATAATTTCTCTTCTCTCCCTGTCCTTCTCTCTCTCTCTCTTTCTCTCTCTCTTTTCTCCCCTTAAGGCTCTAGGATCTCTTGGTGGTAATTATTAATATATTAATATTATCAGTATTTTGGCACCTAGCATATAAATGTGTAGTAGATATGCAGACACTGAGCCATATAAGCATTGTTTATTTTCAGAGGAGGAACTTTGGGGGACGTATTTGTGGCAGCTGAGTTACGTTAGATTCAGTGTGATGTCTGGGCTCTGAGCCAGCCTTAAAATCCTTCCCGTACTACCAACCATCGAGGGCACACAGTCACTGATGGGGGTGTCAGCTTGAGGCTATGGAAGAAAGCTGAGACCCAAGGAAAGCCAAATATATGGAAGGCGGTTCTGAGGCAGCTTGGCAGCAAGTCAGATTCTAAGTAGTAATGCTTATATTATATATATTCTGCCTTCCACGCTTAATAGTAATAAAGTTTGATTGAAGTCATGTTCAAATTGCACTCTGTTTGATGCCAGGTATTTAATATTAAGCAGTTTGGGGAGTTTTGCTATCTGAAGCAAAAGGGATTTAGATTTATTCCAGACTTTCACAGTAGAAACTTGCTGTATGGCCTGGAGCCACTGAGCCAGGAAAAAAAAAAAAAGGAAAGAAAAAGGCTACTGGAGATCTGATCATCTTCCTTTTGGCAGAAAAACTCGTGGGTTTTTTTGCATGCTTTTCAATATTGTTCTGCCATAAGAGGAGTTATCGTTTGCTGCAGCACCAGGAAATCCCCATTTTGCCTTGAAACTGCTTCAGGGTCAAATATGAGGATATTATTTCTTTCTACAAGCACAGAGCTCAGAACTCCTGTGATGATAACCTGCCATCTCCCTTCCTCCCTCTGTCTTTTACAGAGACACTTCCTCGCCCTTGTGTTTGCAAAATTAATTTTGCTGCAAACAAGAAGCTCAAAACCAGAGCAGCAAAAGAAAAGAACCAGAAGTTACATAGTGGCTTTTCCTTTGTTATTTAGAAAGCCCACTGGTCCTATGGAAATCCAATCATATTTGAAGCCTGGGTCATGAGTTTTGAATACTCTCTGGCACATCAGATATCCCTGGGGACCCACAGGGATGTTCCATATGATGTTCCATAAAACCTGTATTAGGTTAATACTTAACTCACCATTTAGAAGACAGATAGAGGGACAACCTTGCCAATACAAATTCTGTGTTTACTTTTAGGTGATAGGCAATATCGTGCCTGTATTTGAGCTCTGATTGAAAAATTTATCAGCTCAATATTTCATATCACTAGCTAACAGCACACATGCAAATATGTGTTGTATTCATTTGGATTTGCCTTTGCTTGGGTGGTTTTACCTATAATGCAGCCATAGACACTTAGAGGATAAGAACTGTCGATAGAATAATGTGTATACTGAGGGATATAAATCCCTACCTGGAGCATAAACAAAGAATTTAAAATTCAGAACCATTGGCATAAAGAGCTTTGAAATGTGTCCACAGGGTAAGTGTCCTTTTGAAGTTAAGTGCAGTTAGCAAGAAGAAATTAGGAGGCCTCCTTCCACACTGAGCTGTGTGGACAGAGTGTGCAAACATGTCCCCTCCTCCTGAGCACCCTTAGCTATACCCTTGCAGTAACAGCTGAGGGTTGTTTCAGGCCCTCTGCTTGATGCATAGAAAGTTATACTCTTTCATCCCAACACCTTCCGTGTTTTTAAACCATCTGCATTTTTATATCTTGCTCTTTTTCTAGGAGACAATAATGTTTTGCAGACAAACCTGTAGGCCTTTCCTGATGATCCAGTAACCCCAGTCTCCAAGGTTTTGTGGTTTCCTGTGTCGGGAAGCACCAGAGCAGCCACCTCACTTCTTTCTGCAGATCGATCCCAGTTGACTGCAGTGCATCTGCATTTTGACAGCTTTTCTATTTACTGACCAAACCAAGCCAAGAGTCAGGATGGCAGTGAAACATCTGCAAAGAAGATAGCGTATTTCTTGCTTCTACTGCTGGAGATTCCCAGCTAACTTGGGAATGCTTTCGGATACAGCGACACAATAGTTTCAGCTTTGTCTATTTTGTGCCTCCTGTGTTTTTTCCTTGCTGCAGGGGAAGTGGGAGGAGAGGAAAAGGATTTTTCCTGGTGCAATTGTTTGTGTCAGGTAAACTCTCCATAAATCTCTTCTTGAGGAATTCAGTTCATTAAAGCCCAATTAGACAGCAATGGCTTGATTTACCTCATTAAGGTTAACTTAAATGAGCAGAAATAGCAAATTGCTATTAGGGATTTACAGCTAGAATTTTAGAGTTTTAGTGAACTGTGGACAGACAAGGTAAAGGCTTGTTTCCTTTGACTGTACTGTTCACTCACTCATAATTTTGAGGATAAATACATATTAAAAGAACACATCAATCTGAAGTCAAACTGAACTTGTATCAAGAAAGACCTTCCCAAATACAGTAATTTAGCTGCAATTCCTTTTTATGTGTGTGGTGTTTAGATTTTTGGGGGGCACGAGTTGTTGGTTTTGTTTGTTTGTTTGTTTGTTTGTTAGGGTTTTGTTGTTGGTGGTTTTTGTTTGGGTTTGCTTGTATTTGTTTAAAGTATAACCATATTTTTCTTTCAGCTACGTTAGATGAAAAGACTAAGAAAAATGAAAATAGCCTGGATGAGTTTTTCCTTTCCCATAAAACTTGTAGTAAAACAGAATAAAGTTCCTCCATAATTAGCATTTGCATACACTGCATCTGCCAGCATTGCAAGAGCAGGTTTATTCAGTTTTTGAAACAATTACACATGAAAGAGCTTGTGCACACCTGATGGAGAAGGGTAGGGACACTATAATGTACTCACAACTTCAAGAACTTTCAGAGAAAATATTCTGGGTAAAAAATGACCCAAGTAGCACATCCAGCTCTTTCAGAGGCCTGGATCCCTGTGAAAGGGAAATTTGGTTCCTTTCTTTAACAAGCTGAAAATGTTATCTGATTCTTCACTGTCCCAGAAATGGCTGCATGAGTACAGCAGCAAAGTACCTGTGGATCTATAACTCTATTAATTTGGATTCATAAAGTCAACTTGTGTTCCCAGAGGCCTGTAAGCCATCAGAAAGTTTGGTATCTAATCTATACTGCTTGTCCAGGCTTCCTCTCAGGTTAATAGAGACGAAAAAAGACTTTTACAGGTACTCTACAAGAGCTATGGGGTGATCCTGTCTTTATTGCCAGATTGCATGCAACACAGCTGTGTGTGCTGGGGTACATTGTTTTAAGAAGGCAGAAGTTAGGTAAGGTCACATGTTGTCTTTTTTTTCAGCTTACAATCAACTGTCAATATGGTACAATATTTCAGAGGGTTTACCAGAGGTAAAATTTCAAGATTTAGAGTAGTCATCTCTATGGGTTTGCACAGCCAGGCTTTGGTAGTGGAGGTGCTACAGGAGTGGGTTCTGTAAGAAGCTGCCAGAAGCTTCCCCCATGTCCAGCAGAGCCAATGACAAATGGCTCCAGGACAGATGTGCTGCTGGCCGAGTTTGGGCCAAACAGAAGTGGTGGGAACACCTCTATGATAACAGATTTAAGAAGAGGAAAAAAAAGTTATTACGCAGTTGTAATTGCAGCCAGAGAGGAGCGGGTTGAGAATATGTGAGAGCAGCAGGTCTGCAGACACCAAGGTCAGTGCAGAAGAAGGCGGAGGAGGAGGAGGACAAGGTGCTCCAGGCACTGGCGCTGAGATTCCCCTGCAGCCCATGGTGCAGATAATGGTGGGACAGGTTATGCCCTGCAGCTCATGGAAGACCATGGAGGCCATGGAGTAGAACCATGCTGGAACAGAAGGATGCCTGAGAGGAGATGAGGAACCCATGGGAGGCCCATGCTGGAGCAGGATCCTGGCAGAAACCTGCAGACCCATAGAGAGAGGAGGCCATGCTGCAACAGTTTGCTTGTTTTCTAGGACCCACGCTGGTGCAGCATGTGCCTGAAGAACTGCACCCAGTGGAAGAATGATCCACATTGGAGCAGTTTGTGGAGAACTGTTGCCTGTGAGATGGATTTATGTTGGAAAAGTTCAGGAAGAACTGTCTCCCATGGGAGAGACCCCATCCTGGAGCCAGGGAAAGACTCCTCTCCCTGAGCAGCTGCAGGAACAGTGTGTGATGAACTGAGCATAACCCCCATTCCCCATCTCCCTGCACTGCTGAGGGAACAGAAGGTAGAGCTGGAAAGGAGGGAGGAGTCGGGGGAGGTGTTTCTAAGGTCTATTTTACTTCTCATTATCCTGCTCTGATTCTGTTAGCAATAAATTCAATTAATATCTCTAATTCGAGTCTGCTTTGCATGTCATAATATTCAGTGAGTGATCTCTCCCTGTCCATATCTCAACTCATGAACCCTTTGTTATATTTTCTCTCCCCTGTCCAGCTGTTAAGGGAAATGTTAAGAGGCTTTTGTGGGTGTCTGGCATCCAGCCAGAGTCAACCCACTGTCAGACACCACACTCCAAAAGCTGCACTAAACTACAACGTGTATAAATTGTGTGTATGTGTACATATACCTGTAATATCCCATTTGACAAATAAAGGATGTAATTATGCATCCTCTGGTTTATGCAAAAGGTCTTCCCCATGAAAAGACCATCTCAGAAATTATTTCAACCCCAGATTTATGTTCACGTATCTAAAGTTACATGTGCTTTAGATGAAAGTACTCAGATACATCACTGCCATCAGTTTGGTTTTCGGCCTTCTTAAAGGAGGAGGGACAGGTTACATAAATCAAGTAGTTGATCATTTGAACTTAAATTTTCTACCTGAAGCTGGTAATAAAGTTCTACAAGAGAAAAATGGCAAGTTTGGATCACAGTTTTCTCTTGTACTGGAGACATTGCAAAGATGTGAACTATCAAAAATAGTTTCAGCTTAAAACATCAGTTCTTTGCAGTTGGACACTGAGGCTACAGACTGGGAGCTCATCAAAGCCATTGAACCATGTCAGACAAATCAAAAAAGGTAGGTGTGCATTCAGCAGTCAAGAAGAAATGCAAACATTGTAACAAAAATATTTATCCATCTCAAATGGAAAGCTATTTCTGATACTCTGAAAAGAAGCTAAAGCAATAATAGTAAGAGAAGATAACACATAACTGCAACATCAAGGTCAGCAAAAGTTCTGTTGAAGCCTTATAGTCATGTGTCTTAGTAACAGAGATAAATCATAACCTTCTACTTTTGGAAATTCATCTTCAAAATACCCACAGTTGCCATAGCTCTCTGTTCCATTGCTCTCTCTGACCCATCGCAGAGTGCTTGAATAGAAATGGGATGCTGACAAAAGATCATGTCCCAGACATGAATCTCCATGGGAGATTCTTTGTACTTTTTTAATCTTCCTTCTCTGATTTTCCTGACAGTCATTGCTAAAAAATGCCTATCTCTTCTGTGCTAAAGCTGACTGTCCTTCTGAAAGCAATGCACAAATCTAGCTGTTACGTCTGGTAAAGTTTTCTCTGGTGAAGTTCACGGGAGAAATTTGGAGATCATTTTGCACAGAAAACCAGAAGTCACATGTAGCCAGTTCTCTCAATTAAACTGCATTTTCACTTCCCTTGCCTTGGAAAATTTAGTATGTGAAAATTTGCACATGCCAACTAAGGGGAATTTTTTTTCAGAAGCTGTTCAGAACAACCTTCCTCCATCACTGCCTGGACTATGGGTAAGCCTATATTTATCCCAAAGTTAAATTCCACAATTAAACACTGAAATGCTCTTAACAGTGTGGTGTGGCAAGCAGCTGAGCTGGTCTAAGGGCCTGCTGTTGCCAGAAGGTAATACCTTCACCCAGCTGTCCCTCCTCCTCCCACATTTCACCCCCACTTCAGAACTGCAGCCCCCCTGTAAAGCAGCCACAGTCTGAGCAAGAAGGGAGAGCAGAAACTAAACAAGTGCCTCAAGATCACACAGTAAGTCAGTAGAAAAGAGCAGACCAAAATTCTGGTCTTTCAAATGCCAGCCCTGAAACAAGTCTGCACTGTGCCTTGTCTAAACAGCCCCAGATAGGTCACCATGGGAAAACAGGAAGAGGTAAAATAAGCAGAGGGCTACTTTCTCCCTCCTTTCAGAAAAACAAAGTGGTCAAATCAAAGGAACTGATTTTCTGCTTATATTTAGAGGAAGGCATTGATATATAGAGATCATGTTTCAGTTTGACAAGTGATACCAAATAATACCCACTTTGTGCAAGTCGCAGGGGAGTGTAGCAGCTCTATTTTTAGCTGATTTTTTAGCCTGATTTCAGAAGGATCTGGGACTCCTGCAGCTGTGGTATCCATCTGTTTCCCCCCACCATACCCAAGCACTTTTAAAACCATTGGACAACTTCAAATCAATGTTCATGAAAAGCCATTTCTAAACAGAGGAGAAAGAAACTGATATTGCTGTAAGAAAAGCAAGGCTGCAGACTGTGGTTATTCAGGAGGCGGAGGAGAGAGACCATGGTACTGTGGGAGAATTTAGGAGACACAGAGGTAATTTTATGATATTGCAGCAAGGAGCAAATTGAGATGAGGCTGTGTCAGTAACGGGTCATAGAAAACAATACCATAGGAATCCAGATTTATTAATTCTGTTGTTTCTTTCAGGGATGAAAATATATCCTTGCAGTGGTTTTAAAACAGCATCAGGTGGTTGAATCTTTCCATTCAAAGTCTTTTCTTCCGAGTGACCATTTGCTTTCAAACATGCAGGAAGAGATTATACATTTAAGTCTTTTGTGGACAGAGATCCTACACAGAAAATAACTGATCAATACATATGTATAATTTTGAGTCTTACATGTACAGTTTTCCAAAACAAAAAGAAATGCACACTCCCACAACAGCATCTGTATTTATTTTGGCCATTTCAAAGCGAAGTTCTACAACTTCTTACCAGTGTGCTCCTAATTGCTAAAGTAAATGCAAAATTATATCCAAAATTTGAAATGAGACACCATAGTGCCTGTCCTAATTAGGAAGAGACACTTCTGCTATTTTTTTTTTTTCCAATGAGTAAGAGGATGCAATAACATTCCTGAGCAATGGGACAAGTTCAGAAGAAAGAGTATGGTCACAGGTAGTTGCACATCCTGTATTTTTTCCTTTGGAAATTAAAGAATAAGGTATCCATAAAATAGCCTTAACATTTTCAAGTTAATTCAGAAATAATGCTGACAAATATTCCTTCATGATTCAGGTCCAGAAATGTTCAAGTAGAGAAAGTCAATTGTGTAAGTAAATGTTGTAAATTTTTTTAAGCAAAGAAAAAGTTTGATGTCTGAAAGAGCAGAAGAACCCCAGTGTAATCTCAGTCTGCCACTCTGGCTAGAGAGACTTCAGGGGTTAAACAAACCTGTCAATGGGAGACAAATTCTCCATGTTGTCCAACAGCTGCCTTGTAACAATCTGAGGCATTTCAGCAAGATCCAGCAGGATCACTTTTGGGAAGAGTGGCAGAATGGGCATGCTGTAGTATATAAAACAGGCTAAATGAAAGACATCCCACCCGGCATGTTCAACTGTCCTGTACCATGCAGACTAGCCAACAACGAAAAAAAAAAGAGGTCTGAGGGAAGACATTTGGCCTCCAGTACTTGATAAATTAGTGTAAATTAATAACTGATATGTGATGAACTGTAAAATCAGAGCTGAATATTTGTATTTCTGTGCAGAGGTATGCAGGGGCAGAGCGCCTCAGCATCAATCAACAAAAGAACGGGAGAAGGCTCCAAGACGGCTATCGACCAAACAGACATGCAGAGGCCTTGCAAGCTTTCCCAGGGAGCTTGGAACACTGCCTCATTTATTCCAGATGTAACCTACAAGACTCATTTGTTCTGATGATGGCTAGATAGTGATATTTCATATAAAGGTCTCAAATGGTAAGTGACTAGTGGTTAAAAGTAGCCATCACACAAGTGCTGTTCACATCAGTGAGCAGATCTGGGATCAAACTTCACAAACTTTTACTTTGTTCTGGGTCCATTAAGTCTCAGAACATGACACCAAGAGTGGCACAAGATGACTCTGATTGGTCACCACGTGAGTTTAGCATCACCTCCTCAACATTTTTCTCTGTAATTTGCCCATTGCTATCTATAAAATGCAGATATTCCATACATCACTCAAGTACTGCAAGACCTGGTTTGTTAGTATTTATAAATTTGCTCTGGTGTGGAAAATGTACATCTCATGAGACAGTATCAGGGTACCAGAGTTTCTGAACAGGAACAACTGTGCTGAGATCCTCTTGAGATAAGTAATAATTATTATCCAGGCACCAGAAGCATCAGAAGATTGATGGGCAGTCTTGCAGAACTTCACTGCCACTTTCTACACATAAAAGCGTCGTTTTATGAAAATTAAATGCATGCTGTATCACAGCCTAGAGAAATCTCCTTGCGTTTGGTAGATTTTTAGATTAACTGCAATTTTTTTTCTTACTTTATGAGGTTTTTTCCCCTTCAGGATTGATCGCTATCACTTTCAAAAATATAGAATTCCTGAGAAGACAGCCCATAGGTAAGTGCAATGTAATTAACAGAATCTATCAAGGCTAACAAGTACAGCAAAACCTAGTAAAACCAGCAGCAATAGCTAGTGGGTTGATATGCTTACTCACAACTTCAGCTCCTCATAGAAAATCACATAGTGACAATATATTTTGAACAGGAGACTTAACTACAAATTAAATTTATTTACAGAGATGGTTCATCTGAAAAGACTCTTTAATCTTGCATATCAAGGTAGAATAATGATGGTGAAAATGTTAAAAAAAAGCAGAAGTTTCATGCAGGAAGACAAGAATTTTCAATTTATTTCAGTGATCTAAATGCTAATTATAGCAGAATTATTCCTACTGCTACAGAAATTCCTAAACTTGCATGACACATATATATGCTTACAGGTCTTTTTTTAAAAAAAAAAAAAAAAGACTTCTGTCAATTGAAACAGGCAGCTTTGGCAGAATAAATAAAAAGCTATGTTTGTCTCATGATCATATAAGCATGACTGAAAGCAATTGGTTTCTTTTAACTGCAAAATAGGAGTCAGTGTTTCAAGCTAAGATGGATGCTAAGGTTGGTGCATGCTATCTCCTTCTTTCAAAGCCTGTCCTGGAGAAAAAAAAGCACTCTATCACGCCTCTGACTCCTGGATTGCTTCTGAAACTAGTCAGCTGAAATTATGAATGATTCTAAGTTACAACTTTTGCTTTAATTTTTCCCAGTAGAAAATACCAAGAAGGAGGGTGCTGGTGGATGAGCGGCTGGACATGAGACGACAGTGCACTCGCAGTCCAGAAAGTCACTTGTATCCAGGCCTGCATCCAAAGCAGCGTGGCCAGCAGGCTGAGGGAGGAGATTCTGCCCCTCTGCTCCCCTCTGGTGTGACCCTACCTGGAACACTGCATCCAGCTCTGGGGTCCTCAGCACAGGAAGGATAGGGACTTGTTGGAACGAGTCCAGAGAAAAGTCACAAAGATGATTAGACGGGTGGAGCATCTCTCCTATGAGGAAAGGCTGAGAAAATTGGGATTGTTCAGCCTGGAAAAGAGAAGGCTTTGGAGTGACCTAATTGTGGCCTTCCAGTACCTGAAGTGGGTCTATAAGAAAGATGGAGAGAGACTATTTACAAGGGCTTGTAGTGACAGGATAAGGGGTGACAGTTTTCAGCTGAAGAGGGCAGGTTTAGATTAGGGATTAAGAAGAAATTCATTACTGTGAAGTTAGTGAGACACTGGAACAGATTGCCCAGAGAAGCTTTGGATGCCCCATCCCTGGAATTGTTCAAGAAAAGATTGGATGGGGCTCTGAGCAACCTGATCTAATCCCCTGCCCATGGTAGGGGACTTGGAATTAGGTGATCTTTAAGGTCCCTTCCAATTGTAACAATTCTATGATTATATGGTCAAACTAGATGCTATTCATATTTTGAGTACAAGATAGGATGTGTTCAAGCATTCTTTTTAAATTGGACATTGGCAGTAGAACTTTTTGGATATGAAAATATACCTTGAATAATCTAATGAAATGTAGGGGTCTGTGATTTATAGTAAATAACCACTCAAATATTTTTATTGTGTTTTTGCTTATGACACATTTCTTTGGTTGTCAGGAACATGGCTCTTCCCAGGAAATCATATTATGAGAACAATGTGATAGATAATTTATAGATAATTCTCTAGAGAGCTAATCATGGGCAGGAACACAAGGAGCAAGAGAAGTACAATGAATAAATGAAAAATAAACAATTGTCATAGACAAATAAGCATGTCTTGTACTTAAAATATATAATTTCCTCTGCATTTCCAGTCCCTTCTGGGAATTTACCTCTTGAACAACTGAACTAAAAGATTGAATAAGTAGGGTACAGTTTTTATTGTTCTGAACAAGTTAAACCTCTGCATTCCATTACTTTCTGTGCAAAAAGTTACTAAAATAAGGGAAATCAGTTGGAGTTTAGGATTTCAGTGTGCTAATTAGGCTCAGAAACATTAGGACCTGGATACTAGCGTGAAGCCGCAATTAGCTGAGATTTAATGAACTGTGTAATGATAAGTGACAGGGCTATGTAACTTTACAGCCATAATTTCCTGATTAGATGAACTCTTAAACACTGCAATCCTATGTCCTACCCCAAGGCACACTGACCTTTCCAGCTGCCCAGATGAGAAACAAAGTTTTGCCTGCAAAGTTTTTAGGACCTACACAATATTTTAGCAACAGGAAATTCCTATAGTTTCAGGGCAATTTCTCACTCTGATCAGAGCAAGCATCATTTTCCATGCTAGTCTAAACATTTTTTTCTGCTCCTTTTAATCTAGTTTATGTGCCTAGAAGTGTTTGTCTGATGACAAGAGGATCCTCTGAAGTAGCCACAGTCAGATAGGATATCAAGGGCATCCAGTGTCTGCAGCCACATCAAACACAATTTGTGTGATGGAGAGGATGCACAAAGAAATCCTATAATAAAACACCTCATAAAAGAGGACCAGAAATGCAATCCGAGACAGAAAGCAAACCCCAACTTTAGAAAAACTCTGTTTGTAACATGCACAAACACCAAGGGGAAAGTCTGCTAGATAAACCGTGGGTCTGAGAATCAAGTGACTTGCAACCATTAATTGCTTCTGACTTTCTATGACTATTGACAAGTCAAAATCTCACTACCAAGCTTAACATGGGGAATGTTACAGATAAAAAAATTATTTGAAGCTGACAAAGTCCTCAAATTCCCTAAGGGAGACACTAACATATTGCTCATGCTTTCAAAACCCAATGAAGGGAAGATTTGCTTTTAAATCAAACTTTCTGGGATACAAAAACTTTAACATGCCATACCTGTGTGATCATTTATATTTTTTTTCCTTTATTCCTTTGCCTCTTTCAGCACAGAGCACACATTGTCTATGACTGATAAGCAGTCTGTGGATTGGGCCTGAATTTTACCATGTTTTTTCCCCCAGCCTTTCTTCCTTTTAACAGAATTTATAGTGAGCAAAACTCAGATATAATGCAGTGAAAGAACACCTGGCAAGGTTCAAAATTCCTATATCCTGCCTATACTGAGATTTCATCTGAATTTAAATATCTGGATCTATGAGAACATAAAAATCCCTTTCTGCTGCAACACATGTCCTTGGAAGCACCCAAGACCTTGTCAGACCCTGACACTGCCTGCCTGTACATGCAGCAAGAGGCTGGCCTGAACAGTGAGTACCCACTCATGTTCAAGCATGGTCCAGAGATTCTGTATTATTTGTGGAGACATTGAACTGCTGGAATCTGGCAGAAAGCCCATCAGCATGGTCACATTCTTGGAAAACATACACAAACCAAATATTCACACAATTCATGGCACCACTTAGCACTTTGAAAACATCTTCTGAAAATGGGTAGTGAGAGAAGGAGCAATGAAGGGAACAGATTAAACATAGTGTCCTCCAAATGCCACATCTTCTGTCTTTACCGATATGTTATTGTTATGGTGGGTGTATAAAGCCAGCAGTATAATACCAACTGAGCACTAATCAAAAGTCCCAAGGAGATAATAACTGTTCTGACATGTAGTTCAGAACTTCTGGGGCTGTGAAATGTGTGATGACACAGAATTCCTCAGCAGTGGAATTCCTCAGCTGTGATATCCCTCTGCCTTTCTCCACCCCTTGCCACTCTTTGTTTCCTCAGTGGCTTGACATGCAGGATGATTTTTTTTTCTGGGCTGACAGCAAAATAGACTTTTTTTACTTTGCTTTTTTTCTTACCTTGTTCACCAAGCCAGTGCCCAGCCTGGCTGATGGATAGTCACACTTGTGCAGCAGAGGAGGCACAGCTGTGGTGATAAGGGAGTAGGAGTATATTAAGCCAATTTTGCTATGAGAAGAGTAATGTGTAATGAGATTGTGTGAGAACTGTGACCTTATCTAATTGTGAAAGGAGTCAAATACAATTGCAACTCAGTTGACATCCTTAGGAATTACTACCTTTTGTACTGAAAAGCTGGCCTAGCCCTGGACAAACATTCCCATGCTTCATTTACACTATCACCAACACCCACAGCCATTCAAAACTGCCTCACGATCTCCACTGTTTAAATAATCAGGCAAGGAGGAACATGATTAAGCAAGACAAATTTTGCATTTAAAGATTGCAAGTTCTTTGCTGTGGAATTCTCCTGTAAACAACTTCTTTCTGTTTTATCCTACCTGATGGCACAGGAGGTGGGGATGTTGCAGGCAGGACTTAGGACACAGCTCCCTCATGCCAACCTTATTCCTGGGACCTGCCTCCCACTGTCTTTTTAGATGAAATAGGAAAGACAAATAGCACGAGTGGAGAAGGACATGGATTTGTTTGCAGTCCTAGGGGCCATGACAAAGAAGAGTGTACTGTACTGGGAAGAGTCTCTGGAGGAAAGGCAGAGCCATGATCCACGTGTCTTTGGAGAACTCCAATCCAGGACAGACTTGGAAAAGGGGAGTGCCCTCTCCAGCAGCACTGTGCATTGTTTTCTGAAGGAGGGCAAGAGTGGCAAAAGGAAGCCACAAAAGGTCTGAGACATTTGGTTACTTACTTTGACCCTGGCATGGCTATCTGCCTGCTCCAACGCAACTTTGTGGGGAGGCGGCATCTTCACAAAAATAAGAATTAACAGACTGCTGATAGGCCTTGGTTTTCCTTATTTCCTGCTTGCACACTTCTCAGATTCTGCAAAAAAGGCTTTCAGATGGGAAGATAATATCCAACTATGACAAAAGCTTTCAACAACCATCTAATGTCCCAGCTGAGCAACTCAATCTGGAACACAAAGACCATAGAATGAAGTGCCAGTAAAGACTGTATCCAACCTTTCCCAAATAATTGCCACAACATGCTCAATTATGAGCTGCCAACTAACATGAGAGTGAAAAGTGATGTACCACCAGTCTTTGGGAGAAAAGCAGAAGAGTCACACAATTCACACTGCAGACCACAGGGCAGCAAATCATCACATGTTCCTCATAGTATTTGGATTTTGTATCACTCTTACATACTGGTGGCATAGCAGAATCATTGGTGAGTGTATAACAAGAGTTTGCTATGTTAATGTCAATTTATGAAATCTGTTTCTCAGTCAGTCACAGGGATTTGAAGAATAAAGTATACCATTCAGCTTTTTTTTTTTTTATCTAATTAAAATAGCAGCAGCCAAACACTTTATGCAAGAAGATTAAATATATGTGAATTATTTCCTGAGGTCCTTTTCTGGTTTCAGTACAAACAATACAGCCAAAGCTGTGGGAGAGCCTTGAAAAATGGCCAATTTGCTCATATGCCGTACTTTAATCACTGCCTAAACCTGTTGGTATAATATTTCCTTCAAAGTGCCAGTATAAAGCACATTCTAGAAAAGCTTGATAAAAATCTGTAAGCAATGCAATGAAATGCTTCAACACCTGCAAGAGAGAAAAGTAAAAAATTCTTTTTGCTTTGAAGGCAGCTTGATACAATCATCTGTCCAAGTAACAGAAAAAAACCCACAGCCTAATCTCCAAATCATAGCACAAAAAAATATACCAATATACCAATACCAATGTCCTATGCTCTAGCAGTGAAAATATTTTCATAAGATTTTGCACATTTTATCTTCAGCAAAATAATATGAATTAGTCAAAACCCCTTCTGAAACATTCTGGAATATAACATGATTTGAGAACAGGAAGCAGCAAGGAGTTCACTAGGTTTTTGATCCCTCCAGAGGACTAAGTCTAATTTAGTCGTCTGTTTTGCAAGGCTTTCCAGCCAGACGTTCCCCTAATGCAGAAACTGCCTCATAACTCTAATTTATCAAATAGATAAACTGGTGGAAGTTATCCATTCCCTGTTCCAGCATGAGTGGTATATGATGAAGAGTAAGTCATCGTTTGGAAAAAATCACTCTCCCTCTCTCCAGTTCTCTCCAGTTTCATCCAGCAATTCCAGTAGTCCTCTTAAAATAAGATTTATAGACAAGAACGGTTTCCCAGGAACTCTTTAGTTCAGTAATGCTATTGCATTCTTATCTAGTAAAGAATTACATATATTGATAATGCTCCACCAACACAATCTCTGGCACCTAATTTTCAAAACCAGCTTGTTGCAATTAACCACAAAAGCAGCTTTCATAATAAATCCACATGCTTGAGCTGCCACACAATAAATACTCTGCTATGATCAGGGCAACATGGGCTTGAAACCAACTAGTGTCGTTGACTGAAGGCATTTTTCACCTATGTGCTATAAGGCAAAGCAAAAATTGTTCAATTGTGTACTTCTGTATCTGTTTCATTTCCCTTGAAGTTTAATCTTAGTCTGGATTTCCTGAGTGTAGCAGTGTATTTGGCAGAAACTCCTGCTGTGGAACTTCAGGATTGGTGGGAAGAGACCCAGGGCAATGCCCTCTGAACCTTCTCCCTCCAATATCTGAACCCTCTGCCTGAGCTGTGGTGAAATCCCATATTTCCCTTGTATCACCTGTATCCCCAACCACAGGTTCCAGGTATGGTTATGCCCTGGAAGACTCTATATGGTCTTGTCCTGGAAAGGTCTCTCTTCTCCTGCTCTCCACTGGTCACTTTGAACCAGGCATCTTCCCATTGGGTATTCCCTGGTCCCACCTCCCTTTAAAAGACTCCTGCAGAGTTTCCTCACCCTCTTTCTCCTGGGTTACTCCAGCCAGCTGGGTGTCTCCAGATTCCATCCCTGGACCCTCACAATGCAACACTGGATTTACAATAAAAAGGCAATTATCCCAGAGAAGAGCCCTCTGTAGCCTTTCATTCTCGCTGAGGCTTAAACACCACTCCTGGGGTAATTCTCATTTCCAGAGGAGCCAGCAGAAACAGGTCATCTGCGGTAGCAAGAACTCTCAACTTTGGGAGAGTAGCAAAACTTTTGCAACTCACCCCGGCAGGGGTTTCGCTTGCTTATTAGATGCTGCAGCAGCCTCGAGAGCTCCGGGAAAAGCGTCTTACCTGAGGATGTAATGGTTATTCCTGTGATAATTATCTTAAAAGACTGATTTATGCACAATCTCAACTGCATTTTAATACTGCCTCTAAATAAAAGAACTTCCTTATGTTTTTTAAAATGAAAAATTTTAGGTGTATAATCTAAATTTAAAAAGGCAAAGCAAAAAAATGTTGGTACAATGGTTGTTTGAGGATATGTACCATGAGAAAACATTTTCTCCTGCAAAGTGCCATCCTGCAAAGATGGGCTCTCTAGCTCTTTCTGCTTTTTGATGCTTTAGAGCATCAAAAGAAGCAGAGAGTACCCAGCCAGCAGGGCTGGTGGTGATTTCTAGCATTGCTTCGCCAGAGGAGGAAAAGCCGTGAGCACTGAGGTTCACAGGCCTTGGAAATGGTGAAGGCAACAAACTTCACAAGCTGCAGGAGCCTCAGTGATGAATTTTGGGCAAACAGATGGCTAAGAAATTGCAGACATTTCTGGCAAACTAAAACTTTGGTAATAACCAAAATCACCAACCCCAGGGCATTCAGAAGAGGGAGTAATATTAAACCATCCAAAATTTGATGTGACTAAGGATGGAAAACAGATATTGCCTTCCTTCCTTCCTTCCTTCCTTCCTTTTTTCTCAGCTTCACACTCAGTAGCTGCACCCCTGTTATGACCAAGGAGAGGGCCTGATTTCCAGCACTGCCCTCATGTTCATCCACACAGCTCCATCACAGACAGGATTTTCTCTGTGCTGAGTGGCAGATTTCAGCACCTGGGCCAGACCCGTGGGAGGAGCTGCCTGATCAGCATCACCTTCTCGGCACTGCCTACGAGGGTAGTTTGGGAGCAGCCACCTGGTTTTAGGCAGGAAGAGATAATAGGTATAGGGATACAAGATGAGCTAGGATGCTTTGCCCCAGGGCTATTAAATAGCCTCTGGCCTTTTTAATTCAATCATGTCAATGCTGGCTATTGAGTCTAGGAAGTACACAAAGAAGCAATTTTACATGGGATTAAGAAATAAGTCTGCTTCATAGCAAGTGAAGTCTGTGAAAGGGTAGCTTCATCTCCATGAGAAATGGTAAAGCACAACCATTATACATTCCCTACATACGGCTAATGCATGAGATTTCACTGATTTTTAACAAAATGAGGTGTTTAGAGGCCTATGTTGCTATTTATAGCAAAGACATTTTTAGTAAATCAGGTTACATTTCATTAAAGAGATTTATATATTTATATATATATAAACTTGTTTAAATTTTATGACAAATAATTGTTAAATCTAGTCATATTCTAAATTTATGTCTATATATTTGGGGTGAGTGTGTGATGTCATTTGTACTTAACAAAATGCTTGAAAGCAAAATTTGATTCACAGACGAGGAAGTGACTCATCTAAGAACAGGAGAGAGAAGTGGCTGAATGATTTTTTAGCGAAAAATTTGCTCGGAGAGAAGGAAACACACTCAACAGCTGGAAAACATGACAATGGCTGAAAATTAATTCAGACATGTAGAAAAGTAAAACATATTGCACAGGGCTTGAGCTACTTGTAGCCACTAAGTTTAAACCCCTTCTGTCTTTTGAACGAGCCTGAACCAGTTGCCTTCCTTTGTATTTGCATTCTGCACAGATAAGCCAAGTGATACCTGCCCCAGCAAGTGTTCAGTCAGGATGTGTGTGCTTGTTCAGTCCTCACTTCCAGCTTGCAGCGTGCAAGCTATATTCTATGACAAGAATTGTGCTTCAATTTGGAGGACAAAATATGTATCAGTCATCAGCACAGAAGTTGTGCAGCTAAGAAGCTTTGTAATTAAGAACCCTCACAATTGCATTCCATAATTTATTCATAGTATCAATTACAAAATTCCTGGTAGAGGAAGTCAAACTAATTATATTTTTTAAAATTTAAATTAGTTTCTTCTGTTCAATTAAGGGAAGCCAGAAACTCTTCAGGGTACCCATACTGCCAGTGGCAAAGTGTAATAGCTTTGCAGCAAGACAGTCAGCTGGAGCAGCTGCTAAAGAACATTTGGCAAAACAAAAAACAACAGTAAGACTGCATTAGGCAGCTCAGTCTTGGAGAGTGTCGGCTCAGCCTGCTGATTACACCAGTGCTACTGGCTTTATAAATGGTTGTAATTCAGTAACTTTTTAACACAAGACACAATGACCAATATATTCAAGAACTACAGTCTGCCTTTCAAGTGATGAATAACCTTTCTCTGACCAGAAGCATAATGCAGATGACTGCTTGTGAGGTGTGTGTTAGGGACACACTCAATCTGGACTCAAAACACATTGTGGGTTCTTCTCATCACCTAACAAGGAGCAGAGAACAACCATTTCCTAGGGCAGGCTCCTCAGATGTGTGAACTGAGTGGATAGTTTTGGCCCTGCAATCCCAGAGTGCAGCTGAGTTGTGTGTTTATGTTATCCTAATGTGATGTGAGTCCTTTTGCACCCTCCACACTGGCACTGATGGTTCAGGGGGCTGAATTGAGCACCCTCTTACACCCTGGGCTGCATCACTGCCTCCCCCAGCCTCATTTCATTGGGTCAAGCATCACTGCTGCTTTTTTTGTAGAATTAGAGAGAGAGTGGAACCTTAAGTTTTCCCCTAAAACAAAAGTTGCTTTATTTCTATGAGATCCTCTAAAAAACCCATCCTTGCTTGCAAGGAGAATGGTACAACAAGCACCATTTCTGGGAATGCTTTGGGCATTTTCTATCATAATTTTAAGTACCAAATAAAAAAGCTCTGGACATGTACTTCATCCAATACTGCTTATGCCCTGATAACAGAGCAGAGGGCCCCTGGGACCCATCACAGTAGTTATTACAGGACATTCCTTCACATATCCCACACAGTGAGTTACAGCAAGCTGTATTATAAATCCAGCTGTATTTTTAGGTGCATTAGTGGTCGCTTGGCTACAACTGAGTCTGGTCAGAGTTCAGATGTTTGGTGGAGTTTTTTTCATTCCCCCCCTTTCCTCCTAAAAGCAAGGATATTTTGCTCAAAAACCTCAGGGCTGCAACTTCCCTCTATTGGTTGGGATGAAGGGAATGCACGCACGCACGCATGTGTGTGCGTGTGTCTATGTGTGGGTATCTCTCTCAGGAAAAATTCCAGAAAGATTTATATACTACCAAGTAGTTTATTGTATTTTCTAATCATGAAGACAGCAGTTTCCCAGATCAAGCAAAACAGACACCTCATTTTTGATCCATTCCTCGTGATGCAACTGTAACTTTTGGTAGAAACCCCTCAGTGTCTGGATTAATGATTTGTGGGTGGATAGGGGATGGTATATAGGCAGAGTGTAGGCAGCAGGGAAACTTATTTCTGCACAGAAACAAGATGAGATACTATGTGGTTAGAAGCTCTTCTATGCATTAATGCAGTAAACAAGGCTTTATTGTCTTCACTGTATTTTCAGTTAAAAACTATGCAACTACAGTCCTGTTATGCAAAGTGTGGTTTCTCACATGGGTGAATTATTCAGTCTGGGAGCAATGAAAAATTTGCAAAATCACTCCAGTCTTCAGGCTCCGGTTTCAAGGGAAGTTTGCTGGGAAAGTTGCTGTGAACAGAACAAAAAGTACCTCTAACAACACAATCAGCACCTCTTTCCAACATCATAATTTTTTATGAAAATTATCACATAAATAAAGAAAAGCCTCTCCTGATTTTTGAAATCTCTCTTTACCTCTTCAAAGTCATAAATCATTCTCTGCATTTCATAATATTTTTTGTCAGAAGAGAGAAAACAGAACAGCAAAGTAACCCAAACACCTCTTGTGATCCAGAGAATTACGTGTTTTCTAACAGAAGAGAAGGTGAAAGATTTTCTTTGCAAAACAGTCATGCTTCAGATACCACATCTGCAATCCCACTTTCTCCCAAGAGGAAATGCCACAGGGAAGCAAAGGTGTTACACATTGTGTTTCCTCCAACTCTGTGAGAAAGGGAGTGAGTAGCTACTTAAATTTACATTTTATGCATGCCAGGCAATGAATTGAAGCTAATTGTATCAATCCTGCTCCTAGCAGTATTTTAGCATATTCCTGGTCATTTGAACACCATGATCACAAGGTCAGATATAAGGCTTTGCTTCTGGACTCTTATCACAGGATGCAAAAATGTAGTTTATACGAAACGGCTGAATCTCTTGAGCTATAAATTAAAATGTTAGTCTTCTAAATATCTCTTTCTAGCAAAATATACAGAGTTTGAGGTGAGTTTGTGTCTTCCATCAGTCGTTTATATAATAACCTGCTATCAGCCATGTCAAATATCTAATCTCCTTTCAGATGCAACGCTTACAACTGAGTCTTTTAAGAATTGGTTTTCCCCTCTTGTATAATTTTACAATGTATAAACATCTTCTAATAGACCTAAATAAACCAGTAATCAGCTAATGATACCTGCAATATCACTTTCAAGCTTAAAAAGAGGATGTACACGGGGCCAGAAATATGCAGTTAAGACATGCTCTTATAAAAAATTTTGGCTCATTATTGTGAAAATTCAGAATGATCCTGGCTCTAGAAGGGATTACACCAGTTATGGGGACCGCAATCAGATACATCATTTCAGCCTCTAATTTCATATCCAAATGCCAAAAAAACATGAGCAGCAGTTTTCAAAGGTTTGATTTCAGGCTCCAAGATCAGACCATAATCCTCATCACTTATGCTGGTCATAGCATTTGTGAGTGAGTCCACTGCAATCCTCAAATAACCCCTGCTGTAAGGAGAAATGCCTTCACAGAAACTGAAGTGGAGGAGAGGTGAGACCACAACCATGCAATTAAGCTGTTTCTGATGTGCATGGAAAGGAATTCCTCTCCAGCTAGAGACAAAGCTCTAGTATAAAAAGTGATTTGGCTTGGATATAGAAACTATCAACAAACTCATTAATGTATCAAAATGTACTTACTAACAGTCTGATAGTCTATGCTTTAACATAAATGGGTGTATAAGTCAAACATTATGTGCTTGAGTAGCCTCTTTGAAATCAGTGAAGCTCCTCCTCCACTTGGATCAACATACAGTGAAATACATGACCAGATGGCAAGGATAACCTAAATTTTACACTAGCTGCATTTAGGCTATTTCTCAATGCTGGTATAAGAATAAGACATTTATTTACATTAAACCATGTTTTTTTGCTCCTACATCAACTGGGTGGCAGAGCAAGGTTGTTTGTTTGAATCATACTGAGACCTTGCCTGGCAATAAAAGACATTATAGAACTTAATATATTCTTTAATATTCTTAGAGATGGAAAGAAGATGGTTTGTATTATTATTTAGCCAACCTGATAATATCTGGAGAAACAACCACTGTAAACCAAGATGGATGGGTGTATTTAAAATACAATCCCTACAATAAAAATTTTCTTCTACATGAATTTGTTTTCTAGGTCATATTCTGGTAAGTTTAAATTTCAATCTCCTTCCAAGTATTGGTATTAAGTGAATGTTTACATTTTTTATATCAAATCCCCAGTGAGAGAAGAGAACACTTTCATATTACTAGTTCAATAATGTGGCACGAAATGTTCCCTCACACCTGGACGGAATTGAATTACTTTTTAATTTAAGCAGTTTCATATTTGCAGCCTAGCTTTAGTATAGGGAAGAGTCAAAGGTTATCTCTTCTCCATGGAAGCTAATTTAGGACTATTTATACAGTGTAGGACAGCTCTGTTAATATTTGTAATTACTCGTATTTACTCATAGTCATCAAACGCTCCTTCCTGTCTTTTGTCTTCTGTAGTGGACTGAGGTCTGCACTCAACCACAGAAAAAATTCAGTCTGAACTTAATTATTCTGCTCTTCTATGAATAATGGGGTTTCCCTTTCTTCCCCACTCTCCCCCTGCATCCCCACTCCCCCACTTCTTTAACACTAGATTCTGTTTAGTTTCTGGGTACAAGTAAATTTGAAATATTTAGATCTATATGAACTCATGACATTTTTTAAGCCTGCATTCAACAATCCTTGAATCCATGCCCAGTTCAAGGTGTTCTCAGAGAAGCTTTCCAGTTTGGATTTTAGTTCAAAAGACTTGAAACTAATGTTTTTCAAAGGGATCTCTTCTTTGTTTCCAGCCCTACAAATAGGACTAGGAGGAAGTTTGCATATGCTTATGTGTCCCTGAAGGGCTGATGTGGACTATACTTACCTATATTATCATTACATAAAAAATACTCATTAAAAAAAACAAATTCCATTATTCCAGGCACAATGCAAATAAAGAGAGAAAAAAATGAGGCTTTTTCAGCTAATTTACATCTTCAAAAATAAGTTTATAGGTAGTTTCAGCTATTATTTTGTAAATCCCTACAATCTGTGCATCATATTGCAAGAAAACTTCAACTACGTTGAAGGTTGGCTAATTATCACAAAACTTCTCATTTAAAGCAACAGTAATGCAATTTCTTTTCCTCAACAGCAACCAGTAAGTGTTGAATTATCATTGGCCCCAAGCTTCTACTGTAAAAAAGAAGCAATCCCTAAGTTTGAACTTGTTTTATAAAATGGTCTGGCATACATTTCTGTGAAGTTTTTTACCTTGCTTAAGTTTAGTCTTGGTGATGATATGAAATTTAAGGTGAGTGATAGCGCAATTTATTTCATTATTTTAACAGAGGCTTTATCAGATCCAGTAAATATCTTCTGAAATTGCTCATTTTTTCACCTTGGCTCCCCCATCAGGCCTTCCATTTCTGAACACCAAAGCTTGTGGTCGTATGAAAAAGCATTGAGTTGGGTTTAGAAATGGTCTGGAACATCTTGTACTGCTCTATGACATTTCTGTCACAAGTTCGTCCTTTAAGATGATAGCCTGAAACAGTAGGCTCAGGAAAAATAGTTTAATGATACCTTCACAGTCACATTGAACTTCTGGCCTGAACAAATATCCCTTTTCTAGCATACTGTGATGGCTTTTATTACTCACACCAGTGTAATATGTGAAAGAAACTCTTGAATGTACTACATCAGAGACAAAAAAAGCTTGCTTTTAAGGATTCACACATTACTTCATTTCTACTGAGACAAAGATTAATGGAACAGATAGTGGAAATCTGCTTTCTAGTCCTTTTTTTTATTGCAAGATTATGAAAGCCACCTTCAAAGTTTTGTTTTCTTCCCATTTGACACCCTGTTATTCATAACATTTATTTTTCATGTGCATTGTGACAGGAAGACAAAGCAAGAGCAGTCCTGCAGAAAGGGATCTGGGGTACTGGGCTCAACAATGGGCTCAGCAATGGGCTCAACAGGAGCCAGCAGTGTGACCTGGCAGCCCATCCTGAGGGAAGCAGTTCCAGCAGCACAAGTCTGAAACACAGAAAGGCAAAGTTTGTTGGGGAAGGTAAAATTCTTTATTGAGTAAGTTTGGAATTGGCTTCCGCAAGTAAAGATACAAACCAACATAACTGTAGGCCTTTGGAGGATGCCACCTGTCACACTTTTAGAGCTGGATATCCCAAAAATTAGACCCTAAACAGGAGCCAAACTTTGTCTTCAGCCATACAAATATCTCCTCACTAGAGGTAAACAATGGCAGACACAATTTTTGAAGAAGTGACAAGTTGCATATATGTGGACATAGATACACAGGCATTTATCTGACCTTTTTCCTGCATTGTCTTAGAAGAATTTGTCTTTGTAGAATTCTTATTAGATGAAACACGGAACTTTGCCTACTTTACAGCAGGGACATGGGCATGTGGGGCCCCATGGCCTCCATGCAAGCCTTTAAAGGCACCGAGGTAATTGGAAACAGCCAGCATTGGAACTAAGAAGGAATTTGGGTCAGGTGAACCTGTGCCTTGCCTAACAGAGATTTTACAAGTTTTGAGACATGGGGACAGTACAGCAGTGGATTATTTGCCCAGATGCAGCCGTATCAGCAAAATGTGTGCTTTACGCGAATGATCCCCCCAAAGCCAAAGAAGACACGTCAATACAAGCTGTCAGAAGCCTCTAACTCATATGCAATTGTACCAGGCTATTTTCTTCACTTCCTAACGTGGCAGAGTTATATCAACATCTCATTGTCTCTGACACAGCTGTCCCAGTGTTATGAACAGGCTGCTCTGGGGCTGGCTGTGTAGTGGGAGGATGCCCTGCCCTGATGCTGGGGTGGCTGCCACTGTGCTGCTGGGCCAGGAGAAAGCAATTTTGATAGCAAATGCCTGATTTTCTGAAGTCTTGCTCTGAGTGCAGCCTTCATGTTTTGGCCCAGATCAAGCATGAAATTTCCAAGGATTTGGAGGCAGGTGTCCAGCTTTCAGCACGCATGCCAATCAAAATGTTTCACAGTTGTGGATATGTTTCATGCTCCAGCCTTATCAAACTGGCTAATTGTTCCTTTCCAAAATGAATAGTGTACTGTCAGACCTCTTGGAAGGCTAATAATAATGCTGGGTTTTGTTTTTTATTTTAATTGTAGCATTTGTCTTCATTTATTGCTGGTTTTTGCAAATGTTAAAGAGGGACAAATTTTTGCATATTAAACATGCAGTAGCCCAGCTACAAGGGATGAGTTACAAATATGTGAAAATACTTATTGAAAAGCAAAGTTACACATTAGGCATACAAATGATAGGATTATAATAGTAGATCTTGCTGTAACTTGTTGTGAGTGTATTATTTTGTGCTTAGAAAATATCCATGCCGTAAGCTCTAACAACTATGACCTGGTATTCATCATAGAGCTCAATTCTTCTTCAAGATCTCTGCCCAGCACTGCCTTAAACAGAGTCACTGCTGCTGAATGTGAAACTCATAAAGCATGTGGTCAAGCCCACATCAGCCCTCTAGACTGCATGTCTTCTGATTTCCATGGGATAAGTCAAACCTTCAGGGCTCACAGAGCCTTAGTTAAAGAAATTAAAACAGCTCTTGAAAGACAGGATTGTATAAACAGATTCTGAAGGAGCTCTGTTTGAAATTAGTCCAAAGCAAACACTGAGGCCAGCTCTTCCTTTCCCCTTGGTTGCCTCTCCGCCCTCGGCGCCACTGCAAGGGACACCTTTTCCAGACAGCTCCTGACCTCCCTCACGCCCCTTTCTGACCCCCAGCCTCTCAGATGGTTTTAATTGCAGAAGGCCAACCCAAGGTCCTTCAGCATGTGCTTTAGTGGCATCTCTCCATTGCTTCTGCTCAATATATTGAAGGTCCTGATCAGCCAGCTGCTGGACATGCCCCTCTGCCTCTTGTCCTGCAAGTCTGTAACTGAGGGGACCCTGCAACCAACATCTTTCAGACAGACACACAGGATCCGATACTGGTTCCCAGGGAAAGGATATTTTACTTCTCAAAGAGGATTTTCATTTTCTTTTGGCAGCTAACAAAGACCTCAATGTGTTAGAACATATTTTATATTATTCAACAAAACAGATAATCAGTTTGGTGATGTCTGATTTTTTGACAGCCACTAGAGGTATAAATCTATTAGAGAATCATTTGCAAAATGGCTTTTATCAAAGTAGGATAAATGAGTCTACTTAATTGCAAAGTGAATAAAGATACAAAGAAAAGGTAAAGCACATACCACCCACACTGATAAGCAATTTCTTTGAAGTTGATAATGATCTGGGAATTAGGATTATAGGTGTGAATTTAGCACCTGATGGTAGGTACAGATTTCCCATTCGAAGATTTGAGGGAGCACTAGGGTGACTGAGGCAATGAAATCTAAAATGAAATTTCATGGTCTGTTTTGTGTTAAGGCTGGAGGATTTATCTGTTAGACTGCCTAGCAATATTTTTAAATTCAGCTTTCATATGGTCACTACAGATTTCTAATCTTTTTCATTTCTATTTTCTTGCAGCATTCACCTAATCTATTCCTAATGAGCGAAAATTATACTTAATATCATAACCAAAGGGATTCCAGGTTCTGCAGGCAAAACTGTCTAATCATCTGGAGCATTTGAATAAAAACATCTCATTATGTACAATGGAAATTGAGTAGTCCAACCACATAGAAATCTGATCCTTTAAAAGTATTTTTATTCAGAATGATTTTAGTCATTATCCAGGAACACAGAAGGATGACATATTAGCTTTGTTTTCAAGCTCCTGCTTCACCATGCACAACATTAGTTCTATTTAACCAGTGTCTAAAATGGTTATGGCTGCAAAGAAAAAGGCCAATGTCTGAGCAGAATAACAGGTGCAGAGCACCTGGAACAGCAGCACTAGGATAAGTGAACTGCCCTATTTATCCCAATTAGCCTGAGGTGCAGCTTTATGATACAGCTGAGCCATTCTGTGCAAACTGCTCACAAACAGGTCTTGGTGTCCTCATCCACCATTTCCTTTGAGCCAGCTCCTTGGCCTTGGCTTGACAACAAAGTAAACAGATCAGGAAAATTACATAGAAGAAAATTTTCTTTCCAACATATCTCTGTGCCCTAAAAGAGGGAAGGAAGAAAGGACTCTTTTCCATTAACTGAGAGGATGAGGAAAAATGGCTTTGAAATCTGTAACCTGCAAACGTAAGAATCTGGCAACTTATTCCTCTCCTCAGGTGAGGCTGGGTATATGATTAAAAACCTTCTGGTTACCTTATTAAAGACTCTTGAGCAACCTCTGATGGTGCTGACTTACCTGTTCTGCACTGGGACAGGTCCCAGAAGGATATTAGCCACAGTGGTATTGTGCTGCTCCCAGTCCAGACAGCCTACCTCCAGCGAGCAGAGGTGGATGGAGGGCAAGAGGGATTTAGCCACCAGCAGGACCACACTGACATGGCACCTCACTTGGGACTTTGCTTCCTTCTGGGCTGGCATGGAGGCCACTGTGCTGTAAGGGCATTTTGGGAGGGACACACTGTAGACTGCAGCTCCCTGAGAGGCTGAAACCTGTGATCTCCTCCTTCTCCCCAGCCAAGGGTGCCCACCACTCTCCTGGGAAAACACTCATGTTCATTTCCCATATTTGCCCAGTCAGGAGATGCAGGATCTCAGGGAAAAGACAAGACAGGACTGACTGGGTTAGATGGCTCTTTTTGGCATCGTTATACAGGCTTAGCCCATGAGAAATTTCTTATGTGTGCAGGTGGCTATTCATGGCATAACTGTGCCAGCAACGCTTTCTAGACTGGCCTGGCCTGACTTACCTGTCAATGTGGTGTCTTGTAGTGCCATCATGTAGGAGACTGATTACCTCTCTTTCCTTAAGACCCAAGTACAGTGGGCCAACAATCTCTGGACCAGAGTCCTAGGAGAGTAGGGTGTGCACAACCTCCATACATATAATTTCAGAATCTTACATGAGCTGAAAATGGGAGGGGTCCACTATTTCCCTCCTAATGAACCCTTTAGGCTCTCTGATAGGAAAGGTCTGCTGTTAAGGTCAGTTATAATCAAAATTAATGACCCACCAAATAATACAGCAAACCTTACTTGTTTCTTTTCTAAATTTCCTCTTTCATACTGTGACTTCGCCATAGCATCTTCAGGAAATCAATTGCTGAATGAGAAGCAGCTGGCACAAACTGAATCTGGCAGGAATACAGTGATTCTGGTCAAGCTGGAAAAAGAGAAATGCTTCAAAAAGTATATGGTACATAAACATTACCTTTGCTTGCCTCTGTCTGTGCTCACGTCAGCATACAGGTCCTAAACCATGCTAATCTCATAATCAAGTTAGAAAACCTTTAGAGCATCACCAAAATATGCCTTTGACTTTCCTTGCAAGAAAAGATCTGATCCCACACTGCTTCATTGTTCTTGATGCTAGAAAAGTGGGGGCAGTGGTGAAGACCCTCATTCTAGCAGAAAAATGTAGCCTACCTGGCAGCTGCAGATGTCCCTGCTTGTTCAGCCATCTCTTTGTCTTCCAAACACTGCTGGTCTAATTTCAAAATTTAATCCTCACATTTCACCAGAACCTCAAAATCCACCTATCTGATTTCCCAGATTAATTATACAAGGCTAAAAGGAAGCATTTTTCTTATCAAAAGGAGTTTAGTTCTCACAGGCAGAGACCGTGGAATAAAATTTTAGAAGTTACAATGGATTTAATCTACCCTTAAAGCGTTCCTTTTGGACAAAGATTTTCCTGTTTTTTTAATATGTGCATATTTTCATTACCATAACTCCACTTTTGCCCAAGGCAGGAAGAGAAGAAATTTCCTGAAGCACAAACAAACAAATAAGAAAAAAAAAGAAAAAATAAGTTAAGAACAATTTCCTTAAGGGAAAGGCAAAGAACAATGAACTAGGGCATATTTACTCTCACAAATCTGAAGAGAGCCATATAAGTTCAATATCATAAAAATCCAGGTAACCTGTAATATTTCCTATGAGCAAAAAATCTGAAGGTGTCATATTTTGTTCTGGAGGTGGACAGTGCTTTACAGGAACAAGAGACCCTGTTTCTCTTTCAGGAAATGGGAGACCAATTTTACTCTAATGTAAATGAGTTATGTTGGCAAGTAAGCAGGATGGCAGCATACCTTAAGTTCTTTTCAAAGAATAGAGTCTGTGTTTTACTGTTTTTCAAAAAGAAGAAGCATTTCTAGTTTATATGTCTTTTCTGACCTATGTTGTATGGATTAACTGACTTCTGTGAAAACAGGCTGAGCCATTTTCCAGAAATGCAAAGAATAATGAAAGGAACCTGTCCCAGGCATTAGTGTTAGACGCTGTCTAACCCACACTAACATTTTTAAACAAAACCAACCATTGTCAGAGTGTTTTTGTGCTCTCTGTTGTTCATTACTACTGAAGCAGCAGCTTTCCTAATGAAGAAATCAAACTGGAATCCGACACTTCAGAGCCCGAGCAGCCACAGAGAACAAAACTCTAATGAAAACAATATCCCGGGACCAGAGTTTCACATGTGGTAGAGGTTACCCTCGCCGCCCCTCCCAGCACTGCCTATCTGCATAATCATGGGCTGCAAAGCAAACTCAAAGGGCTTTTCTGCAGAGGAACCCCACATTGCCTTGGTGGCAGCACAGCACATCCCTGCCTGGACACCCAGCAGTTTAGCCCTGCAGACAAGACCCTGGCTTGCTTCTGTCCTACAGAACAGCAAAACTTGGCTAGTGCACACTGAAAGATAGACCAACTCTCTTCTGTTGGCTTAGTCACCTACTTATTTTGTCAAATCTATATTAAATACTACAACTAATTCGAGAATTCTCTGGGCTCCAGATTGCTTGGCCTGCTTTTGCAGGTGTTGCTATTACTTGGCTACCACAGTCAGATCATGGGCTAGAGCAGGATCTGATCTGATCTGATCCAACTATATCTATATTCATGTGTGGATACAACTCTGTATTTTGAGCAAGGTGAACACTTGGCTCTAATCCCATAAATTACCCTTTGCCATTAGCTTCAGGTGCTCCAGGATTTCACCTCAGACCTTCAAAATGAAACACTATTGACTTGGAATAAGTTTCGATTTTATATTTTTATATATATGTGTATATCTATATATTCTAGACCAGTATGTAAAATAAAGGAGCAAATCTGCCATGTCCTTTAAAAATCACTTCTGAGCCCCTCAAAAAAAAAATATTTCTGACCCAAACTAGTCCACATGAGAAGAAAGACCCTTAGAAATTCCACTGGAAAGTTAAGTGAAGCAGACATAATAATTAGCATGCTGTTTCTTCTAGAAGTCCCTAAAGTCCATTGTGCTGTTACTGAAAAACTGATGCCTTGTGCTCCCTCAGCTGGTTAATTCATGAACGTTTCCCAGAGCTGTGCTGTTCCTGATCACTGAATTTTCGGCAGCTTGTTAATATCTTTACATGTGCAAAGAAATTTGTCTCTACAAGAATAAAGCTTACAGTAGTGATAACAGCACAGTGTGGAGAAGCAAAATGACCCACTGTTAGGGCACTGTGTATTATCTTGAGTTGTCTGACAGTGGTATCAAAAGATAACAAATGAAAGCAAACATTGACTCTTCCCTCTCATCTCCACACACTTAATTAGACTTTACCCAGACAAAAGCCTGTTCTTTAAATGAACAACCTTAACCCATAATTCTGTACTCTTATACAGCACTTCACATGATATTGTAATTAATTCAGGAAAATAGTGTTTGCTACTAAGGAATTCCCTGAAGCTTTTTTTTTTTAACTGCTATTCTCAATGTATTTTTATTATTTAAACATTTCCCTCTCACTGAAAAGCATGCAGGACTGACCACAAGCTCTCAAATACACAGCCTGTGGAATCCATTCACTGTAATAACCCAGCATAGGCTTAAATAGACAAGTAGAGAACTTCTCATCCACTCAGCTGTGGTTTGTTTGAGGTTTTCCTTGGGATACCAGGAAATTCCATTTTGTCTCTGTACCTTTTTATTACCAAGTCAAATTATTTGCCATTATCTTTTATTCAATTATTGCCTACACTTATTGTTCTCTCTTATTTTTCTTTCCTTCTAGGCAAATCTAATTGAAATGTGGTAGGCTTACTTTGTCTTATTAAGTTACTGTAAAAATAAAACACAGCTTCAGTATATTTAACGAAAATATGCAATTAAGTGTCAGCAAAGTAAATTTAATAATTCTGTTTAGTTTACACCTTTAGGTAGATTAAAGCATTATATGCTTTAAGTGTAAGTGGAGATTTCCTTTAGATGCCAAGAAGAAAATGAAGGAAAAAATAGGGCTTCCAGAACTAAATTTCTCCAGTGAGCAAGTCTTCCATTATTTGTGTTTCTTTATAAATCGCCATATATATTACAGGTGCCTTTCACGAAAAGCTGTGTTGGATTGTTTGGACCTTTTTTTTAGTATGGTCATGATATTTTGCTTTTACTAAACAAGTTGAAATGAAGTCATAGGAATCTAGTTATTATTTTGGCATGCAAAACTGACACTAAATAGGGCTTCTACAAAAGCAGCTTTTGCTATATGCATATAGCACCAGTTTGGGAAAAGTAAGCACCTTTTATTTTTTTTCCCTGTCTGAGATGTAGGTAATATTCCGCAGAAATAACAAAATTCTTTGTAAGCAGTTTGGTACAGGATTTAATTAGAAATCAGATTAAGAAAATTTTGCAGGTGCAGTGGAATTCAGAGGAATGTAGCTATCTGCCAGAGACCCCTATGGACACTGTCTCCTGATTCTACTTAATTCCAAAGTCATCTTTATATCAATGAATAAAGAATTGCACAGTCTTCAGAAAGGATTCAGATTCTTCTTGGAGTCTCTTGCAAGGATAAGGCAAATTTGGCACAGGAGAATAATAAAACATCAAAGTGAATTGAGCCCAAGTTGACAAAGCAGACAAAGTAGCAGCCCCGGCAAATGAAGAATGTGTTTTTCCCTGGGTCTGTCAAGGCAGTGATGATACCAGACCATGGTCAGATGAGTTTTAATTTTTGCTTGAAGGTCCTTAAGGATCTTCAGCAGGAGACATCAGCTTCCAGCCAGCCCTGCAATGTGAGCCAAGGTGATGCTCAGGGTCCAAAATGTGCTGCTTCATGAGGTGAAGGCCACAAAAAAAAAGAGGCCTGCAGATTTCCACCTACATTTCTGACAATATTTTTAAGGTCAGATGGTTAGATAAAACATCTGTACACCTCGAGATCACCCGTACATGTAGCCACATCATACAGTTTCTCTAATCAGAGAAAGGAAAACCAGCAAAGTGTCATAAAATACTCCTCTATGGAGAGAATTATGGAAAATAGAATCCTTTCAACTGATAGAAAAAGAAAAATTCAAGGAAATTATTTCAAAATTTAATGTCTAGCAGCACCTTCTAGCGAGTTTCCAGATAACTCCAGGACTCAGTTACAGGCCAATATGCTCATTTTCAATTACAGATTGAAGCCTAGCTTTACAAATCCAAGTTTCAGGATCCAAGCTTTTCTAACAACAGACACTGTTGCCTGTTCAACCAAAATGGGAATCCAGTGAAGATCTGATAATATTGTAAAAGCTCCAACAATGCTTTCATGGACTTATTGTAATAATGCATCCCATGAAGGAGCTAAACTGAAAAAGAATTTACTCCAAGCAGATCTCTAATCTTAAAATATAAATCCAGTGAGTAACAAAGCAGCAAAGCAAAGCTTTATCTAAAATTTATCTCCAATAAGTCTGGCAAAGTTGGTTAATACTTTATCACATATACTTTAAAAGTAATGGTAGCATCCTCTGATAGACTGCTTCTGAAATAATTTTCTCAAGGAATTGGGGAGGAATGTGCATAAATAGAAAGATATATGTGACTACTCTTGCTGTGAGGTATAGAAAGAATTTAGATCCACCTTTTTGTCAGGTGATCTTTTGCTAATCTGGTAACAAACCTGAAATATGCCAATAGAGACCTTAAGAACCAGACCCTGATGCAGAGAATTACATTGTACTTGAAATGCTTCACATTCACCTAAGACAAGGAATACAGGATTTACAACAGAAAAATGTTCCTACCCTCTTTATCATATGAGGATCCTAAATTTCCCCTTTCATCATTCTGCCACTGTTGTCTGTCACTGAGTGTAAGGCAATGAAGATTTATTACTTGAGCTCCCAAGTAGTTATAAAGTAAGATAGCTTCCAGGGACTGGGGACTGTGTTATCTGAAGTAATTTCACCACCAACATAGAAATAATTTTTTCGGGTAACACAGACATCACCCGGAAAAAAATGGGTTAATATACTGGACTATAAATAAAAATACAAATCAGGCATATATAGGAAATGTTCTAGCAATTCAAGCAACACATTTTGAAGTACATTAACTTGAAATACACAGCAGAGTTTCATATGGACTTTGCAGGATGTGGTTGTTTGGATTGGTTGTCTTATGATAAGAAAACTCATTTTGTTATGTTTATGGCACTTTAAAAGATACAACTGTCTCATTACTTAGTGTTGAAAATATAACTCCAGCCTGAGCAGTCATCTCATCCAGAATTCACATAGTTTATGGGAAATGCAGCCAATACTAAAGGACATCACAGGTCACAACATTTCTAAACTGACCTTTGGAGACAGCAATTTTTTTTGCAATGAGATGATATTTAGAATTTCCTGGCTCATTTGAAGGAAATTTGCATGGTGTCTATGCAAGCATTAAAGCTGAACTAAGTTCTGTTTTCTTAATTCTGAAGCCAGCCAATAGATACCACTCAGTCTCAGTGGAAATGCGATATGACAGTTTTCATCTGGTGAAGTTATAAACAGTATTGTTGAAGGAAACAGATCTCTCCTTTCAAGAAGACAAAGAGAGGGAAGTGTAGCTGACTTTGGCTTAAGCCCTGGCCATAAAGAGGGCTGTTTTCTCTGAAGTACTGTATGTACCTCCCTGGTTACAAGCAGGCAGTAAACATTTAAGGCTGGAGAGAAGTTTGTTAGTCCAGGAGGAAACCATCAGCAATGACTGAGTATTTGAGTGAAGGGATGGAGGGCATAAAAATAAAAATGGCCCACCAGTCCTAAATTTCATGCCTTTCTGGAAATTTTAAACTTGCTTTTGCTTTCTTCTCTGTTACATAGGGACTGTACTAGCGAGGGGGGAAGATGCCTGAAAAAAATGTGAAACCTATGAAGACAGCTGAAACCAGTTTTCTGCACTAGCCTTTGATTAGCTGTTTTCCAGCTTTAAACCCCTGAAGCTAAAGGAACTGAAAAACTCAGCCATAAACAATGAATGCTTTGAATTAGCTTCTCTTCATATGTCATGCAAGAGGAGAGGAGTGACGTGCCCACAGTGAATAGCCACACAGAAGGTCAGCTGGAATCTGCAACAAGATCCAAGGGTGGAAACTAATAGCTAAAAGCATCTTCAGGACAATTAAGGAAAGCTGCATAGAAGTCAAGAGGTCTGTTAATTAAGCAAGTAAAACATTTGTTAGTGCAGGAGAACAGCCACAATGTAAATCCACCTGAACATATGGTGGTGGTGGCTCCAAACTCTATCCCTGTGCAGCCCAGTACTTCTGCTCCAATTCCCTCAATGTTCAGCCTCTCCCAAGATCATGTCTTGCTGCTCAGGGATGCAAGGAGACAACAGATATAGAGAAAAATAAATAAAACTAATACAGGAAATTCAATCCATCCATTAGAAGATTTTATTCCTCAAAACACCAGTAAAGCCTCAAAACGCCTGGTGAATATCTGCTTCAACTAGGAAGGCAAAAAAGACAAAAAAAGATGTAATTAGTTGATAATATGCTATCCATTCTGAAAAAGACATTAACACTGAAATCATTGTCTTGTTCTGGCAAGGCCTGTAAATATCCAAACTGCAAGTCCACAAGTGGACTTTTCACAGAGTTTGTTTATTTAAAAAAAGATCAAAGCAGAGGCTTGCAAGAAAGCTAGTGGAGACTACTTTTTTAAAGGAAAAAAGGAAATATCTACACCAAAATGCTAGAAGAGTTTAAAGACATAAACCAGACAAATCTTAGGAATAATTTGTTTGTTTTATTCCCACTTGTTTGTGGGAACCAGGTATTATGGTTGAATTTTTTATGAGGAAGAATTACAAGGCAAGTGATTTTTCTTTTACCATTTTGAATCATCACTTCACCATTATTTTTCCCTAAAGTTTTTTATTTCTGATTTTCCTTCAGTTAATCATTTATATTACAGGTATTACAGACAATTTGGTGCCCCAGAGAGATTTTGTAACATCAGTGATTATCGCTAAAAGCGGTAACGTCTTCAGAGCCCCTTTTTTACATAAATTTCTTTAAACTGCAAAGGAGAAAAGTGTGAAATGGAGAGATTTTAGAAGTTGCCCAGGAGATGTTAGCAGTATTAAATTCTGTGAGTCCAGAGGGAAAGTGTTTCAAAAACAGAAATAATATAACCAAGGAAACAGCATTTGCTTGTACAAAAATCTTTCCACAACATCTTCGTTTACTACATATCCTGTAGCATTAGCATAACTAAAGCTAATCCCAAACTAACAATAAAGAAAATCTAGGACATAAGAAAATGAAAAGCCTGCTCCTAGCTCTTCATCACTAAACCAGTTTGTAGGGTTTTGCTCATTTTTCCTCTTACCATCTAGAAATTATCATGTTGCTTCTTGATATTACAATGAATAGATTATACTTAGGGCCTCCAAATTTTATGGAGAAATGATACTCTTGCATTTTTACTCATTTGGCATTCTGTGCAAGCCCAAGAAGATAGGAATCCATATTTAACTTTATCAACCCCCTTTTAACAATCAGAAAGAAAAATCTGAATCGCTTTGCATTTTCTGTCTGCTCCTCAGCCATTATGCTCTCACCACATTCCAGGAACAAAGAGTCTTCCAGAGGCTGCAGACTTGCATACATCAGGATGAGCTTTTTTTAAAATAGAATTTCTCAAGTAAGAAAGAAAATGTAAGTAAAAGTGAAGTTGCTCATTTAACCAAAGAGGTGCTTAGAAAATGTTTAGATGGCTATAAATGGATGTGTGCTTTTATAGCTCATAGAATATCAAAGAATCATAAAATGATTTGGGTTGGAAGGGACCTTAAAAATCGTCTAGTTCCAAGTCCCCTACCATGGGCAGGGACACCTCCCATTAGATCAGGTTGCTCAGAGCCCCATCCAATCTCTTCTTGAACAATTCCAGGGATGGGGCATCCAAAGCTTCTCTGGGCAATCTGTTCCAGTGCCTCACTACCCTCACAGTAAAACATTGCTTCCTAATATCTAATCTAAACCTACCATCTTTCATTTTAAAGCCATTCACTCCTGTCCTGACCCTACATGCTCTTGTGAAAAGTCCAACAAGTTCCAAAAGCCTATGTGCAGCTGCCTTTTTGCCTGTGCATGCACAGGGTTCAGAAACTTGTCTCCAAAGGTCTCTTTGTTTCTTAAGAGCCTGTTGCTGAAGGGATGTTGGCAAGTACAGACCATTTACTTTCAGGTATGAAAGAGGAAATACATATTGTAAGTGTTTGCACTTACAAGTTGGCAATGGGAAACCTGGATATACAAGGAAACTTGGTTATTCACCAATAACAGATTTTTTTTGTCAGCCCTGACTCTTTTTAAGTAAAGGAATTTTTATATTTAAAAAAAAACCAAACCAAACTACTACAGAACAATATAGTAGATGTTTCCCTATTTTCTTTTACACGTGCCACTAATTTCAGTGGCACATGTAAGAAATAACTATAATGCCAGTGTTATAAAATTAATACGACCATGGAAAATGTGCACAAGAGACACAGCAGCTACTGTATTTTCCCAGTATGTTCTGCATTATCAGTGTTGGACCAGTTCAATTACAAGTCCTGGTTTCAGTTGCCCAATTTCAGCCACATTAAACTTGAATGTTTCAGTCCAGGGTTTTGGACTAAGACAACGTAGGGGAGAACATTTGCAATTTTAGTTTTTTGATTTTTTCCAAAAGTTACCTGGTGATTTTCCCTTTAAACAGCTCGTGTTTCTGGCTTTGGAACTGGTCCTTTGGCAGGATGATTACTCCATCCACGATGCACCAGAGGAAATAAAGCTGATCTGGAAAGGAGTGACGATGGGAGAAGATGGGATCATGACTGGGGAATGGAAAAAGAATGCACAGGTGGTGGAAGTGATGGTCGAATTGGCCATTTTCCCTCTAAAGCTGGATATCAAAATGTCTCAGGATGGAGAACACAAACTGTAGGAGAAACTGCAGGAGGAAGAGCTTGGGAAGGAAGTAGCAAGTGGGAAGGTGAAAAGAACAGAGAAGGAATGATGCTCTGGGAGAAGGTGAAGGTGGCAGAACAAAGCACATGAGAGCAGCTGAGTAGTTTAGAGAGCAGGCTGATATGAGACTGGGAGCGCTAGGGGGAAAATTTCAGATGGCAGGCCTGGAAGGATTGGCTGGGTAAGAAAATTTATACTGGAAGCTGGAAAAAATGGGGAGGAAGATACAAAGCCAGGGCAGAAATATATCTGGCACAAACATATGGGTGGAGAAAGAGAAAGAAGAAAGTCAGACCTCGGGCTGGAAAGAAATCTCAGAAGAACCAATGCCTCACTGAAAAAAAAAAAAAAACTGCCTTGTAAAAGAAGGTTTTTGTCAAGTGAAGGGTTCCATTTTCAGGTTAAGACTGCCTGTGTAACTCTAGCTCAATCTTATTTGGGGTATTTTTATCACCACTCTCACTCAGATTAGCAAATGCTTGCTTTTTGTGTCACCTCATCATTACAATTAAATCAAATTGTTAGCCTTGCGTAACAAAGAAAACACAAAGTAGAGATCACGTAGGTGAAAACATTTTTTCAAAGTGTAAAAGTAAGAGAAAACTAGGAATAAGAGAGTTCATTGCAAAGCAAATGCTACAGTATACTCTGGATAAGCATAAATCATCAGTGTATCATCCTTCCTTGAAAGTTATATAATAAGAAATAATCTGTATTAAACAATAAATAAGCAAGCAGAACACTGGAAGGCAGGCAGAAACATAATGCAGGTGCATCTATTTATGGGCAAAATGTAGCTGTGATTTATGAGGGATGTAGGAAAAAAAGGTATTGCACAGCTAGGAAGGTTAAACAGATTACAGAAAAGTAGAGAGAAAATATTTAAGAGCAGGATGAATGTTTCAGGTTTGCATCAATAGCCTATCTATTGGGACCATCAGGATTTTGGCCCAGTATACAATCTGAAGAAAATATCCAGTCAGGAGATTCCAGTATGAAACAGCAAGGCCAGAAGTTATGGGGAGTACTAACAGCAAAGTTTTAGGAGAAGAAAGTGTAGGATAACTTTTCTGCTATTATTCCTAGTCAAGTTCACTGTACTTGTACTCACAGCACAACAAAGAAGTGTGGATGCTACCAACAGTGTCATTTTCTCCCTTACAAATGTAACAAAACTCTTCAACTAGGATTCAGCCCAGGTAATAATGCTCTTTAATTCTGGAAGGCAGCCCATTCCAATATAAAGCAAACACAGGAATTTCTGAAATAGTCTGCCCTATTTCTCAGAAACTTTTAAAACCTTCTAAATCCTATTGTCAATGGTGACTGAAGTTCCCTTTCCCATGACATTCTCTCAAAGTCTCTGCTGATAGCAAGACTTTGGAGAATGAATGTGTTTTAAAAGCCAGTCTTCCCTTATCAAGTAGCCAGGGAAAAAAAAAAAGCAGAAAAGATGTTGTGAAATGTCATCCTCTCTTTTAATCAAGTGGGGTTTTTTTCAGCTTTTCTGATTTAATGGTAAAATACTTCATTTAAGGGTCGCTATTGTTAAAGAGTTACAGTCAGAAAAGGATGTTTAATGTCCATTGAATTCTTTTGATGCCCCCTGCAGGCCATGCTGGATAGGAAGCCTAAATCCTCCTAGGAAAAATCCTGTAGTAGTACCGAAATACCTGCTTTATTAAGCACTAAAGCTGTTTCCATTTCAGGTTGCCTCATGAACTTACTGACACACCATCCTTGCTGTTCCAACACGCACAGGCCGAATGTAAAGAGCTCCAGGTTCCTTCCCGCAGAGCCAGGCAGGCGGGATAGCGAAGGCCGGCGGAGCAGGGCAGCGCAGAGATGTGCAGGGCCAGATTTGGGGGGAACCGGAGAACCCAGGCTGCGTTAGGCCTGGAGGAGTCACCCCATTCCTGTGGGGACATGCAGCTTGGCTGTTTTCTATCCTACAGATTCCAATCTCCTGTCAAATGCTCTCGCCTCCGTGTGGTAGCGATTTGTGCAGGTGAACAAACTTCTGGAGTTAGTCAAGGACAGGGCTAACGTGGAGTCAGTCACCTTCACGTAGCTGAGAGTTTCCCATTAGGGTGGCTTCTCCTTACTAAATGCCTTCCAAGACTTCACAGTACCTGCCTGAGAGTCTTGCTAGGCTCTTTTCTCCAGCTTGGTGCAGGATCAGGATCCTCAGGGACACATGTGATAAAACTGCATTAGCTGGTTATTTTTCATTACTTTCCTTTTTAACTTTGGAGACTACACATACTGTATGTTTCTCATAAGGGATCTGTTTTGCTAGCAGTTTGGATGAAATATTCAACTTCAGTGCTCAGGAGGAGAGAAAAACTGTAATCACACATCGTTAAATGAATCACCCCACTAGCCTAGCAGCATGTAACAGGATACAGTGTGCTTTGAAAACCTGCTTAAAAAGTTAAAATTACTCTATCTTTAAAAATCAGGATCAATCACCCATCCTTTTTTTTTTTTTTTAAGAAAGATCCATAAGAATTGTAAGGCATGAGGCACATATGGTGGGATAATTCCCAGATAAAAAGAAATATTAAGGGTATAGATTAAAGAAAAACTAGAAGACAGAAATTTCTAAAGGATGTTTGTAAGATGACTTGCAGTGAAGAGAATTATACTGAGAATAGATAATTAGCAATGGGAAATTAGTACAAAAGAATGTAAGGTTCTCATAACCTTTTGTTCCTGCTGTCATCTGTTTTTTAGGGGGAAAAAAAGCCCTCTGAGACAGGTAGTTGAAATTTGATGGACGAATACAAGCTGATCTGGGATCATTCTGGGCTTCTTAAATCAACCTACAGCAGTTTGGAGCCAACATGCAGCCAGTGAGAACAGTCTGGGTAGGAAAGAAAGGACACAAGGTGCAAGCAAATCTCTCCGGAGGAATCACTGCTATTTTCTAGTTTTCATTACACAGATGTTAACTCTGAGCTATTCTGTGTGCTTGTTTGATAGCTAGTGTCTAAGGTACAGTGCTTTTCTTCTGAAATGTCATCTTCCTATTGTTCACAGTGAAATAACTGCCATGCTGAGGCTTGGGGGTGGGTTGTTTGTTTTGTAGGGTTTATCTCTGTCAGCCTCTTGCAGGGTAACTCTGCTTTGGCAGAGAGAACTCAAAAGAGATGGCTGTTTGAATTCTTGCTCAGTTTAGGAAAACTAGAATAACTTCCCACTTTTATTCCTCAGAGAAGACCAACCAAACTTAATTTCCTTCCCAAAGAATGAGAGGAAATTAAAACAAGTGTTCAAAAGGAGTGCAGTATATGCTTAAAACTTTTGTGAGAAAATCAGTTTTAGTTAACACACACACACACACACACACACGCACATTATTGTGATAAAACTTTCAAGGCATCACCTATTTTACTCATACACTCAAAATTCAATATATTTACAGTTTAAAGCACTTCTTTTTACACGATTCACCTTAAGACGTTCTGATCTATTCTGCTAACTGAGGTGGTAGAGCTGATTCAGAGCACAAAAGAAATGCCTGGGTGAGGAAAAGCCCTGGTTTAGGCAGACAGCAGTGGGTGGTTGTTCAGCTGGATGGGGTGTCGATGGGAAGACACAGGTCGTTCAGTTTAGTGGGTATGTCTTTACAAGGGATAAACTGATGGACAGGAATGTCTTTCCCATGAAGAATGGAAAGGGAAGAATAAGAAGTAGATAGGCCAACACCGTGTATCCTATTCCCTAAGCAAATATTACCATCTGGGCATTCACAATTCCAGAAGCTGGTCCTTTCTTTACAGGCTGTTAAAGAAATAGAAAATAGGGGATATCCACACCATCAGCATCCTAATTTAGGGTGAGTGCCACAAAGACTTTGGTTCCTGCTTCTGTGTGTGGGATGCCCAGGCCAGTGTACAGCATATTGGGGCAGTGAAGAGGGAAGGTAAATCAGCTTACTAAGGATCTTGTTTCTTCTGGCATGAGGCATTTCATTTGAACGAGTGTCTTAGGATCCCGGCTTCTGCTAGATATTTAGTAGTAATTTGGAAAAGGTAAGCCCTTTTTAACGTGTTGTGAGAGAGGATAAAACAAAAACCTGTTTGGTTAACACAAATTGTAAATCTTATTATTTTGTTTTCCAAATTTTCAGAAATTTTGTAGAGCAGAGTCTCATGTTTCCAATAATTCCTTTAAAAATTAATTGTTTAACAGTGCATTCAGTAATATTTCAAACACCAGTACAGTTAATGGACTCTGCTGTTGCCATATGAGCAGTATATTGGGCTATGCCATTGCAGTCTCATTTAATCTCTTGCTTTCATTTTTAACTCTTGCAGCTTCAGAAACTGGCAGTGGTGGGGAGCTTCAGATCCCTAGTGAAGGATAGGCAAGGACTCTATAAAGTTGTTTTACGTGTGCTGCCATTTGCAAAAGAAAGGGTAAGCAAGAGCAGCTGCTCTGGGTGTCCTCTGGATGGCTTGCAATCCTTTATCTCACTGAGCAAAGACTGCTGCTGACTTTTAAGGTCCCAAATAAGCTCAGCAAAGCCAGGAGAGCTGTTGTTTTAGACACTGTCATTTAATCATCCAAGGTAGGAAAATGCATCACAGATCTGAGACAAGAATCTGCCGCTGTGCTTACTTTACTTTGCCTAATGGTCTATCATGTCACTCCATTTTATCTCCATCTTAAGATGGCATGAGGAATTCTCTAGGTGCCCTTTATCTAATACCTCCTGCAGAACAAATTGCTTTCACTTCTTTAAGTTGTTCTCACTTTCACAGTGATACAGCGGAGGAAAAGAAAGTTTCTGATAATTTACATCAAGAAGCAGATAATGTGCCCTCCTGGCAACACTGAAGGAGAAGCAAAAAATTTTCATAAACGTGTTTCTAAAAAGCAAGATCAGAAACAGCACATTGCAATTTCAGAAAGGACACTGCTACAGGGTTTTCATTTATGTCCAGAACCTGTTGCAATTTGAGATTATTCAGCTCTCAGGTAGAGATCTAAGGCTGCTTTTCCATGATACTGCAAGCTAATTCTGAATTTTAAAAACAGCACTTCTAAAAGCTTTTTTTTGTGTTGATATCAAAATTCTCAAACAATGGGAAATGAGAAGGAAAAAAATAATCAGGAAAGACTAGGAAGGGTAAGAGTGGCTGGAAAGTTGCCTGCTGGACCTGGGGGTGCTGGTTGGCAGCGGCTGAACATGAGCCAGAGTATGCCCAGGTGGCCAAGAAGGCCAAGGGCATCCTGGCCTATATCAGCAACAGTGTGGCCAGCAAGACCAGGGCAGTGATCATTCCTCTGTACTCAGCACTGGTGAGGCCACACCTTCAATCCTGTGTTCAGTTCTGGGCCCCTCACAAGACGAAGGACATTGAGGTGCTGGAGCAAGTCCAGAGAAGGGCAACGGAGCTGGGGAAGGGTCTGGAGCACAAGTCTTATGAGGAGTGGCTGAGAGAGCTGGGGTTGTTGAGCCTGGAGAAAAGAAGGCTCAGGGGGGACCTTCTCACTTTCTACAGCTACCTGAAAGGAGGCTGTGGCAAGGTCAGAGTTGGTTTCTTCTCTCAGATAACAAGTGACAAGACAAGAGGAAATAGCCTCAAGTTGCATCAGGGTAGGTTTAGGTTCAATATTCAGAAAAATTTATTAATGGAAGGAGTTGTGAGGCATTGGAATGGGCTGCCCGGGGAAGTGGTGGAGTCACCATACCTGGAGGTATTTAAAAACCATTTATATGTGACACTTAAGGACAAGGTTTAGTGGTGGACCTGGCAGTGCTGGATTAATGGTTGGGCTCAATGATCCTATAGGTCTTTTCCAACCTAAATGATTCTATGAGTCAATGACTCAAGCTATTTAGGTCAGAGTTTTTTTCCTTCTCTGCATACAATGCCCTACAAAGCACTGCTCAGGAGCTTGAGACTGTGGGAAGAATACTGAAGGAACATTTTAGCTTGATAAAGTCTCCCAGGAAAAGCCTCGTGGACTTGGTAACACAAAAACATTTTTCAAGTGTATGTTGGTTTCAAAGGAATATTCTCCTAGTACAGGAAAATAAGTTTCATGATTTTGATATTATCAAAGTAAAGGGGAAAAAAAAAAACCCTAATTCTAAACACAGTTTCGTCTAAACCCAAAACAGTTTTTCTGGCGGTTCAAGAACTACCAGCAAATGAAACAAAACACATATTTTATGGAGCCTGGCTTCAGATGCTATTCTAACAAAGAATAGATAGTAAACCTTCCTTGAGGTCTTCTGACATTAGATTTTGCAAGGGAAAAGAAGAAAGGATTTTTTAGGTTCATTTATATTTCTATAAGGATTAAAATAGCACAGCATAACAAAAGGATATCAGGCTCTGTAGAAGGTTCAGCATTTTCACAGCTCAGGGTTTGGGAAAAGGTAGTCCACAGATGGATGTAGTTCCACAACACCACATGCACATATCTGGCAATAAAAACTAAAACCTGCTGTTCATTTGGAGACAGGCTCTGTGGCGAGGTACAGCTGTTTGTTTGAGCTACAACACTGAAAAATAAACCAGTTAAGCAACAGCACACATTTGCACCCACATCCTAACATGTCCGTTCAAGGCTTTAATTGCATTTATAGCACAGACCAGAAAATATGCTGCAGGAGGAGGGCTGGAACAAAAATCAGCTTCTGTGACTAAGAGAAAACAGACATATGTGTGCTAATTCAAAGGGCAAAGAAAACTGTGTGAGGTTGGAGAAGATGGGGAGAAAGGTAGCAACAGCCTGAAAATGGTATTAATATGGATCTGTGAAAAACGGATAGTCTTCTGGAGATTATCTGAATCCTGGGGAGAAAGACAAGGAAAATGTATTTGTTATTGCTGAAATGAAAATCTAAAAGAACTGTTTGGTAAGCAAGGTCACTTGGTGGTTTCAGACACAGGATAGTCCATTCAGCCTCAACGCTTTTGGATCTGAGTCAAGAGAAACAATCTAAAGAAAGGGTTGGAGTTAGAAAGTTGCTGGTGCTGTTTAAATGACTCATTAGCTAAAACTCTAAGCCAGCAGAAGAGATTGCCAGATTTTATTGATTCTTCCACTTTCAGAGGCTGAAACTAGTATTGCTTGTTCCCCCAGGAGAAACCTCTTCTGATTTTCCTGTCTGTATGAAAGGGCCACAACAGGCAGCTCCATGCTCTAAAATAGTTTGCCAGACAGTATTTGAGTGAGAAAACAGAAGTCAAAGTGTTCTCTCTCAACTCCATGGAGCAAAGAGACATCCTAAGGGAAATAAGGAAATAGGACTTCTACATTCATCTACAACTCCAGTTTACTGAAAATCTTCACAAATTTACAAAATATAGTAGATGAAGCCTCATTCATACAAAGGCTGGACTATATTGCAAGCAAAGCTGTTTCTTTCATGTTGCTCTTTATAGATTATGCTATAGGCCTAAACAGGTTAGACAGGGGCCTTGGTTAATCAGTGGATTAATTTGGGTTCAGCAATTATGCAGGAAGAGAGCTGTCCTGTGTTTCATAACCTATTGCAGTATTCATTTGGAGTGTAAAGGCTGTATCAGAAGTAAGTTGGTGGTTACACCTACAGATATTTCTCAATCACAAAAGAAGTATGAGGTTATATGGTTCCCTTGATCTGCCTTTGCATTTTTTGCCTTAAAGAAAACATTGCAGGAAAAAGCACTTGAATTGCAACATCCCTAAAATCTGAGAAAAAGCTGCAGTTTGCTCCTGCGTCCAGATTAGTGGGAGTGATTCATTTGAAGGTGATACTATCTGCTCAGCAAGCATTGTTCACTCCTTGATTTCTTTGCAAGGCAGGAATCAATGCCCCATTCATCAAGAACAAAACATTACAATTTAACTTGCAAGCATATTCTGATTTCCTGACACAACCACTTCACAGACTTCTCTGAAAAGTTATTTCATGCAAGTCAGCCATGTCCTTTACCACTGGCTTAATGCTAATTGCACAGACCATGGGAAGAAAACACTTCAGAGCAAATCCTTGTGCTAGCACTTCTTGCAGCACAGCAGCAAGAAAACAAGGCGGGGACTCAGTCTCCTGGAATTCCAGACACACATGAAACCTTAAAGAAATATCCACTTTCTGACCAAAGTTCTACAGTGCTCAGACTGATTGAGCTGACCCACTGTTTCCACAAAAGCCTGCTTCTGAAAATTAATGCCCACTGGATAATTAACTGATATTAAAGGAATTTGATAGCAAAAGCAACCTGCTGTGCTCCTCTTGACCACAGTCCAAAGATACACCCTCTGGTTAGTGTGATCAGGAAGATATCATTAGCTTACAGCAATACTGCAGAACCATTAGTCTCTATTGTTGCCTCTCTCCTGAAGTAGCTGCGTGCAGGTGGTATGGATGAATGCTATCAGTTAATATCAGTTATTATCAGTTATCTCATAACAAAATCATACATGGAGTGGTGGGTGTTGGTATTTTCTAACCCAATTACTTACTTCCACATCATCACAGAAGAAGAAAGTCCCACTTTTATTGCATAAATAGGTGCTAAAATTCCTAGGAAATTAATCTCTTTTCAGATGCTCAATAAAGTGCAAGTGTGCAGTAAAAGACTTTTTCTTCTGATAAATCCATGTAAAAACACACTGTATGATGGAGACAAGTATTTAGTATTCTAGGCCAGAACCCTCAAATCAGACCAGCTGCTTGCTACTCTGCTGCCTGTGTAATCTATTAAGCAGTCTTAATCTGACAAATGAAGGACAACGGCATTTTGGTAATGGGCTTCCTATCTGCTTAGGAAGCCTGCAAAGGAGCTCTGAGGACTGTCACTCTCATCACAGCCCAGAGGCAGCCATAGAGCTCTCCCTCCCCGAGCTCTTTGCAGCTGGGTGTGCAGGACAAGCGCAGTGGATCTGGCAGAGCTGGAGCACACACTGGGAGCAGCGTGCTGCATCGCTCAGCTGCACACCTGGAGCCAGCTGTGGCTCTTCACTGTGGCTTGGCTCTCACAAACATCAAACTGGGAATGTGACTTTCTTCCACCAACAAGGCTAAAATTCATTTATCCTGCTGATTTCAGCTAGGGATTAGTCACTCTGCCAGGACTGTTGCCAATCCTCAGGCATCCTTCCTGTATGATTTCCCCAAAGACTGACTTTTAGACTGTACGTATGTGGGTCCTGTGATTTGTTCTTCTTAACATTTTTGAAAGTCCTCCCTAGCTCAGCATGGTGACACCTGGTGAAAAGCAGGTGGTCAGGAGGCTGTCTAAATGTCCCTTGCCCAGCTGGGCAGCAAGACTCTGCTACATTAAGTCTTCTGTGAGTAAAAGTGAAGGATCAGAAAATAACTCAAACACTTTTGCAGCAGTATGAGGAGCACATTAGTTCCACTCATATAAAATCAATTGACCTTTAGCAAACAGACTGCCCATTACTGGGAGTTTTTCAATAGATTTAAAGAAGGGAACAGTTAGCAGGAAGGCTCCAGTCTTGAAAATACAAATTAGAGACTAGATAACCATGGTTGGCCCAGGGACACTTCTGATACAAAATACCCATGAGCCACTTCTTGAATATTGTTGATTTAATCCACATCCTGCCGTGTTTCAGTCATCACTCTGCATTTTCTTGGGTGCACCACCCTGAAAAGCCTGTGATGCTTTTTTTTCATGGCTTTTGCTTTTTTGGAGGCTGGGGTGGATGGGGGGGTCACAGGAGAGGCTTTCACATCCACACTTGTCGAAGGACAAGCTGAAAATACAGGAGCACATGGAGGAGTGAATGAATGCACCAAACCAGAAATCAGGTGCAGCACCTTGTTGGATCAACACAAGTTGTACAGCTCCTTCCTTTTAATGTATTTGACATTAGTGCAACCTTTTGACTTAGGAAAAAAGTTGAAGCAAGAGGTTTCTGCTGAAGATGTTAACTTTTTGTAAAGTTAAATCCCTGATGCAAAGTTAGGGAAACAAGTGGAAGTCACATCACAATGGGAGCCTTTGATTCAGCAGTCTGCCTAAAGACAAGCTTTCTGACATGGGCAAAATGTGTGACTAACATGTCAGCTAGATATTTTTACAGCATGGTGTTCATGTGTTGCCTGTGTTTTAATCATCTGGTGAGCACATTAATTCCTCCAGAGAAGGAAGACAGCGACAAGCGTGGCAGAGATTTGCGCAGTTTACATTATGGCTTTACACCCAACAGTGAGGTCACAGCACTGTGCCCCAGGAGCAGAGTTTGGCAGCATCCACCACCATGTCAGAGGAGACCAGACAACCCTTGCACTCACAGGGACCACGTTTCTTCCTCTCTTGGCAACTGACGCAGATTTCTGAGAGCACAAACATGAGGAAAATAACCCTGAGCAGACTGTCTGTGGGAGGTGCCATCAAGGCTCTTGGAAGTGCTACCACAGCGCACCACGATGTGCCAGTCTGGTTCAATCAGTGTTTTCACAACATAGCAGGAGCAAGACACAGGAAATCGTGTGAAAGGAGTAACAGTGTGAAGAGGACACTAAAACTTACTCTAACATCGGCTAGGAAAAACCAACACAAATAAAAGCTGGCAGGCTGTAACCAGCAGGGTGTAAGATCTGCTTTCAGAAAACAGGCAGGAAAGGTGTGAGGGAACATAACTTCCTTTCATAATTGTTGGTTCTCCTACCTTGGCACAAAAAGAAAGCATACAGATTTTATCCTCTGACTGACTCCAGGTCACTGGAACAAAACACTTCCTTTAATTTTAAGCACAACTGCTAAACAAAATTTTGCTACTCCTACGAGAGCTGCTGGTAGGTAAACTTTCCCCTTGTCAGCTCTGAGCTGCTCACAGAGGAATGCATCAGTGTGGCTGGGGATGATAGAGTCTCAATCTCTTTTTGGCAATGGATATTTCTGTCTTCCTTTGGTAACTCCATTTAAGGTTTTGCATGTGGCAGAATGGTCAGTCCCCTAACTAACATCATCCATATTTCCCCATTCGCTTCCACTGTTGCAGCCCAGAATGTTAAACAGGTTGAGCAGGTTCAGGTATAAAGGAAGGTGTATCTAAAATCCTTCACTGTGGTTTGTCATTACTTCCAGTTAAGGCAATTTTTGGGTATGGAATGTCATTTTTAAGTCATCAGAAATTTCACCTTATTTCATTAATTGCAGCCAAGTTTTTTTTTTTTATAAGGTGCAGTGAGGTGACTAAAGTAATGATATCCAGGATTCCACATCTCAGAGTGTAGGTGCCAAATGAGTAACATTGAAGGATCAATTAAGTGACTTTCAGGGAAGAAAATAGGGCCTTTCCTCTTTCCATTAAGTAACATGGAAATGTTCTGAAGTTTCATAGGGTACCCAGTCACAGTTTTGAAAAAACAATAAAATTCCTCTAGCAAAGGTCTTCCAGATGTGTGCAAACCAAAATATTGTTAAGATAGTAGGTAACAGACATTGGACATAGACTCTCCACACAAGCCTTTGTATTCTCAAAACTTTGCACTTAAAGCTGGTTATTTTCACAGTTGGTTTTATGGGATTATATACAGGGAAAGAAGGACAACCCTGAGTGATGGGTTACATGAGCATTTCTGCAAAGGTGAAGAGAGTAAGAATTCAGCATCCAAAACTGTTCTAACTTTACAGTATATCTCAAGATAAGGACAAGCCAAGGCACTTATGTCAAAGCTGTTTCTCAGGAAGTAAATAAATGCAGAGATCTTGCAAGAAGCTGGTTTATGGAACTTCAGATTTTCTGTATCTTTTACCTACAAATAATCAGCTCACTGAGGAGTCCTTGGTTTTTCATGTGAATGACAGACTATTAACTTTTAAAATGAAAGTTCTGTTGAGAGTGGATGTGACACAGTGAAAAATGGGTAGGCATGCTGCACTGCCATCAGTTCACAGCTCTGACATGAATGCTATTTCACTCACTTCAATCCACAATCCTAAATAATACAAAGGATACAGCTTACAGAAATGAAATGTCTGTATAATTAAATCCACAACCATGGAATTTGATATTGCAGTCAAAACCAGTTTATTTCCTTCATTTTCCTGGGCGAAAGCAGGGTATGAAATTTCATCATACATGTTTGTTCCTGCAAAAGTACTACTATAATTAAGGAAGGATCTTGTGGTTAAGACATGTGACTAAAAGACAGCAATGACAGAGGCTGTGTACAGCTGCACTACGGCTTCCAGAGGTTCTGTTCTGAGTCTGCAGAATAAGGATAATTTAGTCATAACACAAAGAAGACAAGACAATGTGTATTAAAATCCACATGCAGAAATAATTCATAACTCTGCATTATACCAAATGCAAACACAGAGCAAGTAGCCATATTTTATTTCCTTGCAAATGCATTTTACACATTTTAATGAATATTAAAGCATCAAGAAGTTCAAGGCACTGCATTGGGACTTGATTTAGGAGGTGTTTTTTCTCTTCCCTATGGTGTAAACTATAAAAGTTTATAGTATCACTGACAGATAACTAATACATTCAGATTGTTGAAACATCATGTTTCAATATATGTTCAATAATCAGAAGGCCAATAAAATCTCTGAACACATTCCAACTGCACTTAATGCAATTAATTGGTTTTTAGGGGAACAGAATTGTAAATCCAAGCATACCTGGTGGACAGAAAGTGCTTATAGATTAACCTCAGTTCAAGAGGAAAAAAAGTGATAATTCTTTTCTGCATAATATAATTTTCATGTAGCCCTCTCCTTTAAACAGCTTTAAGCAGAGTAATTCCACATTAGTCACATGCCCATCAATTGTAGTGAATCAAAACTTGCAAATTAGAATTTTATTAGCCATAACAAGGTTAACAAGCAATCTTTCGGTGTAATACTTCAGCGTCATTTACTCTTCCATTTTATCTGACAGCAGCTCTTGATAACCTCAGGAAAGACAGAAATAACTCACCCTTAGTGGTCACTATCAACACATGTGGCCAATTGGTCTTGAATGAGGAAGACACAAAATCATTCACAAACACAACTGCACAGCTTTGTGTCCTCGTCAGAAAGCTGAAAGCCTTAAGCAATGAAATTATTGTATATTTCTGCAGCAAAATCTCCTGACTAGTTAGAAACTAAAGTCACAATAACCAAAAATTTCCTCCCTCGAGGACCACTGATGGTATTTGTTCTTATGTATTAATCTGTTTGGAAAAAGAGTCTGCATTTAAAAGAGCAGAAAAGTGCATTGACTGCTCTTGTAGGGGCTGAAGCTACATGTATGGAATTTGTTACCAGCTTGTGAAACATTTCCAATATGATAGTGACAGTTCCCGAGAAAATAGTGAAGCAATAACTAAATCAATATGCTTACAAGATGCAGTACAGTTGTGTGTTTCTGGAGCATAGATCAGCCTGTGCCAAGCTTTAAATCTCTACTCTGAGCTTGCAATCACTTTTCTTTACTTGAGAAGGCATTCTGGACAGTGGAGGCTCTTTAACACGGAAGGGTTTATCAGCCCTCTGTTTATTTTAGAACTGCTGACTTTCTACAAAGTACCAGGATTTATTTCTGAAAACTATTTTGAGACCGTGACCTTAATGGAGAGACTCCATGCCAGCACCAGCTTAACTGGTGTGCTGGCTTCCAGACTGCTTCCAATATATCTTTTTGGTAAACTTATTTGCAGGATGTCTTTTTGTCAGGACAGACTAAGAGGCAATGCTCTCCCACTGAGTTTGTAACAGATTTGCATTCTGGGATTTACTTAAAAAGCCAATTCAACCATAACTTTGGTTAGAAAGATTTGTTTGGCTTCTATTTTATTTTGAATGCTAAAAAGGCTAGAAATCTGCTTTTAAGGGAAGCTTAAGGTTCACTAATTCATTCTTCTATTACAACGGTATGAAAAAAAGTGAGAGGGAGATGGGACTCCAGTGATGGCGTGATGGTAATTTAAGTGGAGAGAAGGAAGTACCTTTTCTCACCACACATACCCAGGCCTGAGAACTCTTTGACCCAGGGAGCTTCAGAAGACCTGGAGAGCACCTGAGAAAGTCCTTAACAATGTCTATTGCAATGGCATTGAACTGGCCAAGACTGTTCATCTTCCTCAACTCCAAATGTCTCAGTCACTGCAGGATCCTATTTCACTGTACATGGCACATATCCCTAAATAAATCAATTTAAATAGGTTAAGATTCTTCTCAAGCACGAAAAAGACTCAAATAGAGAAGATAAGACTGTGTGTAACATATCTTACCTCTGTGATATTGAGACCATCACACAGCAGTTGCCCCAAGCAAAATGCAGTAAAGAGAATACACCGGCCAAGTAAAACAAATCCCTCATTCTAATCAAGTGGACTAAAATTTGTAAACCAGATCTTATTATCTGGGCTTAGTAGCTGGAACTTAATAAGATGGAAGATTTAGAAGAACATCCAATTTTTTTGAAACTGTGTAGTACTCATCTGCTGAGGGGATTGCAGCAGAGTAGAATCAGCTTCTCTCTCTAAAACAGACACCTATTACCTGGGCAGTTCGATGGTTCTTTGAGATCCTCTGGTGATACTGACAAAATCTTGATTTACTGTAATGGAACCTGAGTCATTAAGACATCTAGATGCCTAAATTCAGGTGACCTCATATTGTGGATCCCACTCACTACAGGGTGACTTGAATGGTTCACAGCAAGCCTTCTCAAGTCACAGTCTCTCAGACTAGAGCATCCAAGAACTTGGAAGGTATGTCAAATCCAGTTAAGCCTGAAAGATATTCAGAAATCAAATCAAGGAGTAAAAATAAATATCACAAACTACAGTTTGTTTTCACTTTCTACCATATTTTGAGATACATTATTGCAATTAGAAAGGAAAACTGAAAGAAAATCTGAAAAGTGCAACTAGACATCAAAAGATTGCATCTTCATAAAGATATTCTGTGGCATGTTCAGCCTATAATGAAAGAACAAAATACCAAAGCTTAGGAGAGCTAACTAGAGTTCTGAGAAACAATCAAAGTCTAAATGGTTCATGAATTGCAGTGAAAAACTGCTGTCCATGTAACTAAACTCTAAAATAAATAATACTGAAAAAATAATGCTGATTCTGGATTCTGATAAACATATTCCTTATATAATTTCTTCTCTGATAATTTGATTACCAGTTTTTATCTGTTAATACTGGCTTGATTGCTGGATCCAGAAACTTCAGCAAGTCCTGTTTCTTGACTCTGTCTGTAGCATTGATACAAGCCCTTTTGACTTCTTCACTTGGCTCAGAGTTGAGTTCACACAGGTTTTATTCAGAGTTCTGTCAAATTATTTTCCATCTGCAACAAGAGGTTTCTAATATTACAGAAACCCTCATTCTCTCAAGTTGCAGACATTCCCCCACCTCACACCGCTTCTGGGACAGTTAGGCAGGCATTACTGACACACTATTCCTGTTCCATTTGCAGCTGCATCTCCACTTCTGTCCTAGGAAGTAATAAAGCTTAATCATCCTCTGCTACTGAGAGATCCATAGGGGATGCAGCTTCTTAGAAGATGGTCCAATTTATTTGATGTCATCATCCCTCGGGGAATTGCATTTACAACTGAGTTGAATGTTAATAATCAGCATTCCATGTTCTAAAAACGGAGAAAGGTCTATGGAATAATCTCTGTAGCTATTTCTTGGATGCAATGTCAAGGATAAATATTATTAGGTCTTCCATAAATATAATAATTTGCCCTACAAAAAAACCACTTCAAAGAGTATAAAATCCTTCCCAGCATCTTACATATACCAAACCATGCACAATAATGATTCCCTGTATAATGACGGTATTAAATTGCATCTCAAATTCGTGTCACTGAAAATTCATTTAGCATTTTTCACTTACAGGCATCAAAGGAAAATGAGTCAAGACAGTCCTGGTACTGGCTGTGACAGAAACATTTGTCTTCCAATGCCTGTAAATAAGAAAAAAGGAAATAAGAATTGATTGATAAAAATTTGACTGGAAAAGAGCTTAGCCATTTATTAGTATGAAGAAACTACTGTCAGAGATCTGGTCTGAATAATGTACCATACTGTTAGAAAAGGGCTTCCATACAGCCTAAGGATGAAACCAATAATCACAAAACCATACCAAAACTGATGCCCCACTCAAGTTCTGACTGAAGCCTTTGACAACTATCTTCTGATTCTAAAAGTAGGATAAGGGCTTTCATTAAAAGGCAAAATAATTTCAGATTCATCTAGCAACTAATGCTCTCTATTTCCAACACCCTGAGAACAACAGTATGTGAACTAATTTTAACATGTGGAAAGAACATTTAATTTTATCAGAAGGAAACAATGAAGAATCTAATTTATTCTCCACATGTGTGCATAACCCCCATTGATATTAATAAGAGTTAAGCAGCCTATGGAGAGGAAAATAGGCCTCCAGATGTGGCAAAATGTTTTAAGAAAATTATGTGCAGCTTTCTAATGACCACAAAAAATATTTCTTTTTCTATATCACTGTAGAGAGAAAAATGGCTTCATATCCAGCCAGTCATGAAATGTTTCTGGCTTTCCCAAGGCAATGTGTATGTGAGCAGTGGTACACACACAAACACACACAGACAGACACACACACACTCACAAATGTGTATGTGGATGGTGTCTCACAGATACACAAGCACATTCTTCTCAGTTGCCTTTTCCAATCAGGGTGATCCATGGCACAGGGTTGTCTGAAATTCTTCTGCTCTTCCCACTGGCTGCTCTTCTCAACTATGGGTAAAAGATGGAAAATTTTGCCTAATTCATTTTTTTTTAATTGAGTGTTTAAAGTGCTGTCAGAGGTAGCCAACGGGCCCAATAAAGGTCTGGTGAACAATCATCTTTGCCCTATGCCACATTTGACTGCAATTCTACAAACTTTGGTGAGTGTGGAGGGTTAATCTTGATCAGTCATTGGCAAATTTCCTCAGTTGCTCATTGGCACTCTTGAAGTGGGATGCACTTTGACTTAATCCTCAACATTTGTACCAGTCACTTCCATTTTCTTTTCAGGAAGAACTGTGATGTAAGAGGCTGGTCTTTAGCAACACATTTCATCTAATTATGAATTCTTCTGAGGCATTTCCTTCTGAAGACATAAAAATACTTTGCTGTTTCTATGGTAGAGCTCTTTCCCTTAATTTTCTGAACTTTTTGAGAACACAGTGCTCCTTATACCCTTGTCCAAACCAACCATTGCTAAATGGGACTTTTGCAGAGCCTGAAAGGGTTGTCCTTTTAACTGAATGTCATTCAACTTTCTTTTCACAGCATTCCCAGGGGAACTGCCTGGGCCTTGAAATCCTGCACTGTATGTTCTCTGTAGCCAAGAACTTGCAGACTTGAACCAAATCATGCTCAATGCTTTTACAGCCCCCATACTGCCCAGCTAAGCTTATGACATGTCATAGTTATTTGCACACAGATACTTATTTGTGACTCTTTTACATAGCTTTCATCCAATTTCATCTTTAATTTAATGTGCAATTTTAGAATCATATCATTTGAAGCACTTGCCTCTGATAAAATTCCCTAGAATTTGCATTTCACACAATGTTTCTGCATGCTTCAAAATGTCAGAATAATAATGAGAGCAGGACGTCCGAGGTTTTGTTTCCTTTTTACATGTGTGGAAGGAAAGGCAGGTTGGGTATAGGCACCTCTGTTTACTTTCCTTTTGAGTCATAGACAATAGGACCTTCAGTCACTGATGAAAGCTCATTTGTACTCGGAATGTTTTCCTGTCCACTTAACCTGATTCTATATAACATGCAAAATGACTATTCAATATTCAGTTAATTATGCACCAAATGGAGTAAGCCAAAGAATTAGCTTAATCAAGTGTTCTTTTTTTCCTTAGAAAAAACTCAACCAAACCAAACCAACCAGAAAAAAACCCAAAACCAGGTAAGAGCCATGACAGGTATTACAGATAGGCTCCTGGCTTGACTATCAGGAGACATTAATTCCCTTCCTGGTGTGGTTGTTTGCCTCTGATGCTGATTTTAAACTGGAGATTTCATTTTTTCTTCGTTACTTTGTCAGGTTCTTCCATTGTCAGACATACAGAAAAATACACATATATCTCAAAATATTTATGGTATAGACATACTCTTTACAACCTTTTCATTAAAATGTTCCCTGAGTTGTGCTTTTCTCTTTGTAGGTACAGACCATGTATATATATAGTTATAGTGAACTACTTATGGAATAGACATATTCTTTACTACCTATTCGTCAAAATGTTTCCTCAGCTGAGCTTTTATCTTTGAAGTCCAAATATGCACCACCACACCACCTCCAGATCAAATAACAGGTATAGAAATACAGAAATAATGCACTGGGACCAAGACCTGGCCTTCACTTTATGGTCAGGGCTGTCCCATACTTTAATGGATGTGACTTAGGAAATTAAAAGGGGCCAACATCTCAAATTGTGAGAGTTCCTGTCCCATTGCTCACTGTCTCTACTCATCTATAGTACTCTATAGTCTACATACAAGATAACCTTATCCAGTTCTGAACGAGAGGCAGAGCTTATCCTCTCTTCTTGGGAATTTGGTAGAACTTCATTATATCATCTCATATATATTTGGTCTGGATGCTTAAAACCACAACAAAGGATCTGAGGCAGAAGATAAATGATTGGGAAAAGTTTACTAAAGAAGCAAAGTAATCCATGATGCTGTATCTTAGAATGAAACTGAACTTCCTAAAATCTAGGTCTCCCCAGGATAATGGTTCAATACCTAAGACCTGCAGAGCTTGCTTGATACTCACTCTTTTCTCACAAACCCCTTAGAGCTCAAAATCCCATTTCTAACCTTCTTCATGACTGAGAAATTATAAGAGCAGATTTGGTGGTAAACCTGTGTTTACCTTATGGCTGCCCTTCATGGAGTTTTACTAAACAGGTGTATGGGGGTTTTATTGCTTGAAAGGATGTATTTTGATTTATAAATGCAACAAAACCTCTCAGTTTTTGAGTAGGAGCGTTTGTCTCTCCTGGCTTATTTCCTCCTCCCACTACTGCATAAAAATATATATCGACACTACCTTATGGCATTACAATTTTTGCTGTGGTGCATTATAGTTTTCAAAGCACAGTAATTTTTATGATATGTGGTAGCTTAAAGGGAAAAGCAGCATCCAGCAGGGAAATGAAGGGTGAAACACTGGCCTCTTTGAAGTCAGTGAGAAAAACTATTACTGCCTTCAGTAGATGCAAGGTTTCAGTCCAAGCATTCAGGGAGAAACATGGAGCTATATATTGATTTTATCTCTTAGGCAAAACTGTAGAGAAGAGAAATGCGTTCATCTGGAATCTAGGATTGTTAATGTCAGCAGGCCTTTAGGAAATTGTGTTACATAGATGAACGGTATGTTGGTCCAATCAAACATCCAAAATCTCTACATTTGACCTCCAAGTCTATAAATGAAAAATAAAGAACCCAGCTGCAAAACTATTACAGCCTGTAAGATTTCTGTTTACATATGTAAGACAGAGCATCCTAATCTGAACATATTTAGGAGTAAAACAGCCAAGTTTGAGGCTTCCCCAGCCTATATTAGTAAATTGCAAAGTATACAGAAGTACATTCAGACAGGGTTTTATAAAGGAGCAGTAAACATTTATAAATAAAAAACATATTAGTCTGCCCCTCTGTAATTTAAGATATTGGTAGCTAATTAAGAAAATATGGTATCACAGTTAAACAGGGGAAATACTGAGATAAATAATGCATGAACATCTGAAGTAAATAACTTCTAAACAGATATTTTGACTAAGTTACTTTTGACAAATAATTAGCAAAGCTTTGTTTTTGCAATAGGCTGATGAACACAATTTTCAGCTCTGCAGCTGAAATAGAACTTATTTTGGACAACTGCTGGTTTCATTTCTAAAGGCTCATGACACACAATGCAGATAACAAAACATAAAGCTCCACCACTATTTGTGAATTTTGAGTATCTGAATGTATTTTTGCATTGAACAGTTCTCAAATCCATCAGCCAAAATTTGTCAATCCCAAGAAATAGTGAGAATGTTGAAATACCAAATAAATTCAATAATTAAATCTTGGTAGGTTTGCATATAATTCACATACAAGGAAAAAAACTGACAGGAGAGTTAAAGCAGCTCTGTTCTGAACCCCACTCTTTCTTCCTTCTTAATGAAAGAGTAAAGCTGAGGCTTTGATATCACTGCTTTGTCATGGTAATTGAGAAGCTGTGAATTCAACATGATGACTTTACTGTAGGTTCAAGAAAGCAGAGATGTTGAACTATGAGGAAAAGGATTTATTTAAATGTCAGTCTAGATAAAAGGCCAAAGGTTAATAAAAGCTATGCATTGTAAGTCATGGAGCTTCTTTTTAAGTATGATCTACTTGAAATAATTCTATAAAAAAATCTCAGTTTAGGCTCAACAGGCCTATATTTTATACTAACTTTGTTACTATAGAGTAACATAAGAATTAGAATACTCAGAAAAGGAGACTGATTATTGTTGTAAAGTTCTTCAAAATTGTTTGTATTCTTGTTTTTCTCATCTCTTCACCTATATCAAATTATGTGGTAGTCCAACTGATTCCAATAATTATACAAGAGAGGTTGAGCGTAGCTCTTAGACAAATATGACCTTCACACTCAACTGGGATCCAATCTGTTCAAAGAAAAAAAAATCCTCTTTTCCTACATATGTAGGACTTGTTCGATTCCAGTTGTCTGGACCAACAAAATGTTTCACTGTCCAAAATTATTAGTGTTTGTGGTTCAGTAAAACAAAACAAAATTAGACATATGCTTAAATATTTATTAGTTTTATGTTCCATCTCTGGAAAAATTCAAGTGAAACACTACCATGTTCCAAAGCAAGGGCTTAATCATGATGTAAAGGAGAACTGTTCTGCAAACAGTCAGGGCTTTAAATTCTGTTCTCTAAGGCAAAATATTTGAAACTTGGCGATTATTACTAAGAAAAGAAAAACACACTGAAGTTCAATTCACCTGAAATGTTTCTGCACAATTTATGTTTTTATAATCAAGTCTAATGGCAGTTACATAGTCGACTGGTAATTTCAAAATCTGTGTCAGTTTCCAGTTAGAGATTAGAGCTCCACTGTATAAAAAACTTCGAAAACAACGTAACAAGGAAATTCTCTGCCCCAGTGAACTCCCTATCTGAGATTTAATTAAAATAGGATGTATGAGACAGGAAGAAAGAGGAAAGGACAAATAGGATGGATGTTCATAAATTAGTCATAGCAGCAGATTTAGCACTCACAGGTGATGACCAGCCCGTTTGCTGTATGTTTTTTTGCAGAGCTAATACAATTCAATAGATGCTTCTAGTTTGTTCACCAATTGAAGGTGCAGAGCTAAAAATTGCACCAGGCATTAGGGGTCTTAAACCTTCCTCTTTGGAGGATGAGGAAAAAAGCGAGAAATCAGAGAGTGTCTTGAACTACACCACCACCTGCTGTTGCAACCATTATGACTCACATAATTTATTCATACCCAAATACAGTGTGCATCTGCTATTTATTGATATTTTGGTTTATTTTTCTTATTATAGCTTCTGCTTATATTGAATAAAGTTTCCAAGTACAGTGGGTAGTATATAAATATGGATTATATATTGCTTATAAAGGCCTTTCCCTTTCACAACATCAAAAAATGAAAAATACATTTCCTCCCTTTCCAGCTAAGCAATAGAAACATCAAAGGAAGGATTAGGATTTTAGGTCTTTGCACTCTAAATCTTTGTGTCATATGTCTTGCTGTCTTGCACAGAAAATTTATATTTCTATACCTATTACATAATCAGAGCAGTGGGCCAAACATCTTTACTTTCCTCTAATTTGCATAATTAATTAAATTCCAACATTTTTGCCAAGCTATCTACACTCACACCGAAATAACTACTGCCAGTTTTCACCCTGAGATAAATTCATTAACTAGAATTCCAGCTCCTGTCCTCCCTGCCAGGCACAAGTTTATGGCACACAGTAAGGCACTGCTCCTCTGCTATGATAACCCAGCAGTCAGATGCCGTGGATTGTGGCAGATTCCACAAACATAATCCCAGATGCCGTGGCTGCAAAACCAGAAGGGCCCTGAGGATTGTGCTGCAGCCACCCACAGGGGCTTGGCTGCTAGAAGTCAACACAAAGCTTGGCTGTTATGTTGGATGGAGAGGGCTTGAGGCTGAGGAGACTCAAGATGTGCTGATTTCAGGCCAGATTCCTTTAGGAGGGCACTTATCACATGGCTCCCGTGTAATGGAGATTTCAACAGCTGAAAGACAGCAATATAAATGATTGTCTGCCTTAGATTAATTTCTTTTAGAGTAGTACAGAAGCAATACAGGCTGATACAGAGATTCATGTTACTGCAGGCCCTATCTAGTGATATTTTTCTTTTTTTTTTTCATCTTGTGAGAAATACTTTTGTTTTAAATCTCTTTTTCTGCAGCAGGAAGCATTCTGCCAAGCCAGTAAAAGGAAAAAAGTCCTACACAGAGGTCTTTACTTCCACTGTGAAAGTGCCTACTACGTCTAAAAGTTCAATGAGAGGAAACCAGGATGTTAAATATGTGGATACTTAGCTATAATAAGCCATTTGGTCAAAAGGGGAAAATCTGACTTCTTGAAGGAAAGCAGCACAGTTCTGCTGCTTTCCTTTATTTGTTATTTCTAGGTTTTCATCCTGCTGTCTGGAGGAAGGGTAACTTCTTCATGCTTTTTATCACATGGGAACATTAAAAACTATTTATCAGCTAGGATTTGCCTTCACAAAGTCATTGCAAGTTAGCTATGATAGTAAAGACCATGCAGCAGGCAGGTGGCCTGTCCAATCTGCAGAGACTTTGTTTTGAAATAAGGACACAAAGCAGTACAGACAAGCTGGCTGGGGAACCAAGGCCACTCCACAACACAAAAGCAGCACAGACATGTCCTCAGCTGTCAAAGTCACTATGTTTTGTACCGATGGCTCTCCAAATGAAGGTACTCACTTTGCTTACACTGATCATTTTGCAAAAATACATTCCTCCACCAGAGTTTGTGTGGCAATGAAATTGTGCATGTACCTCTATGTCAACAGGTTTGGAAATACACTGTGAAAGGAAGTTACTTTCAAATGTAATTTTACTTATTGTTGTGTTTAGTTCAATAGTTCTTGGGTTGCAAGACACTATTTGCTGTAATTCTGTGGTGTTTACTCATTTGTGCTTATTGGAGAACAAAATATGTGTGAGCTCTAGCTTCAACAGGCATTCTACCATTCAGAAGTATGAGAACGGATAATAGGGTACAGAAATAACCTAAACCACTGAAAGTTTGGAGAAACCTTTTAGATATTTTCTGAGATTTTTTTAGACACAAACAGCAATGGTTTTGGGTTTCTTTAATAATCCAACTATTACTTTGGACTTCCCATACCTATTAGTTTTTGGAATACAATGACCTCTCCCACAGTGAGTAAAATGTCACTTTGCTAGCTGGGCTTTAGCATTAGGCAGGTACTCACTTCTCTGGAATTTTGGTATAGACTGAGAACTGGTTTGTTAAAACTTTGTTCTTTAACAAACTCTTTAATCTCTTGATTGAAAAAAAGAAAAAAAAGGCAAAGAAACAGCCCCAAATAACAAACCTTGAAACTCTGTCAGTAAAAACTGAATTGAACCAATCTAGAAGAAAGGAAATCTTCCAAGGAATCTTCCCCAGGAATGAAAAACAGAAAAGCTTTCAGATCTTTCTCACGCATCATGCAAAGCATACAGTTTGGTATTTTTCCTTTGCAACTCACTGTTAATGTCAAACACAGTGTTCTAAGGTCATACATAGGGAAATGTAATTTTTCTGAGTTCCTCAAAACTTTTGGAAGCTGGGACTTCTCATCAAAGTGCAGATATCATGGAAGCAGGCACTAAATGTAGTTCCATAGGGAGAGTAAATTGGGAGATTTTTATAAGATTTTTATGAAGCATGCACAAATGGTAAGCCCAGGAACAGTTTACATAAGAGTATTTAGTTTACAATTTAAAAGTTATTCTTGATATCTCAGTATTTATATCATTAGTAATGGATATATCTGGGTTCTGCACAAATTAGACTAGGGCGGAATCCATTCACAGTTTCCATAAAATAGAACTGAGATTTGATTACATTGTCTTTACTTTGCACTTTTTACACATAACAAGGCTACTTTTGTGTCCTTTAAATTTGCTTCCCCTTTGATCTAGTAATTCCCCCTCTAATTTCATGGCTTTTATGTTCTTTGCTAGTAACAAGAAAAAGGCATCCTGTCTTGAAACGTGAAAGGGTTTCCTTTAATCTATATTGCATTTCACTTAACTTTATTAATTTACCTTTCAATGTTATAGAAATTAAGATTACACAACCTCATACCTGCTGTTACCACAAAAATCATCAACAGTTGTCCATCCTTCAAAGGTACACACAGTCATAACCAGATGTTCATACTCAGTGGCTTTGGACAGAAAATACTCCATTTGCAATTCTTGGAATACCTGGAGCAATCATTCTTTGAAAAAATTGCTCTCTTGGTTTATCCAGATCTATGGACGGAAAGATAATTTAAAATTAGTTGTGGAAATTCTTTTCTGTCTGCCAGGTCTCAGCAGAATGAGGGCATTTTCTCTCTTTTAGGTTTTTTGCAGATTCTGCCAGTGTTGTTAACACCACCATATTTCACCACTCATATGAGACACGTTTCCAACAGTTGCTGGAGAGACATGAGGGCAAGACAGCGCCAGATTACGGATGAAAATGAAGACATAGCAGACTACAAGGAGGCAAATACTAGAAAAAGATATAGCAGAACGAGCAGAAAAAACGACCATGCAGGAGACAAGTGAATCCTATCTGACTATTTGAAACATCACATTCACAGCAAGTAACAATTTACCAGTACAATCTTGATGTTTACTGTATTATTGCAGTATTTTCCTACACCCCAGGTATCAGCCCGGTTTCATGACTTATCCGCCTTTCTCACTTTGACCTCAACATTCAACCTGCAAGATGCGTGACACGAAATATTTGGCCGAAGACCAAAAAGCAGCGAGTGACACGCCTGTCCTGTTTTTATGTCTGCACGTGGCAATTTACAGATTAACAGGAGTCGGTGCTAAAGCCTGGTTTAAAGCTCGCTCCTTCTCACACGGAGAAAAACCAAACCAAACCAAACACATTACAAAACCAAACCAAACCTGGCGAAGCCGGCTGGCCCCAGCCGCGCTCCCGGCGCTCCCGCGGGGCGGCCAAGGCCCGGCGGCCGCCGCCGCTGCCCTCTCCGCCGCTAGAGGGGGTCTCGGGACCTGTTTTCCCCAGGAAAAAACGGGAACCGACTGCAGCTTCCAGGGAGGCCGGGCTGTGTTTTGGCTCCGGCAGCAAAGGGAAGCGGCTAGGCGCGGGTTGCAGAGCGGGCAGGCGGTTTGCAGGCTCGTTCGAGGCGCGCTGCAGCTGGGTGGGTAAGGCTTAGATTGCCAAAGGAACTTTAATGCGCTTCCTCGCTCCCAAAGTAACTTTGTGTTAGAGACTCCCTGTTACGAAACATGGAAGGCTTTCATAAATCAGCGTCACGGCAAATAGGTTGTAAGCTTCTTACAGATCCCGTGCCAGCAAGACTGCGTGCCATGCCACTCGGGTGCCCACCTTCCTGTAGTCTTCCCACTCTCATTTTATAAAGCGAGACGGAACCTTCGGCGGGCGATAAAGCACTGTAAAGGGGAACGAGAAGGGCAGTCAACAGGAGGAAGCCTCCAAGCGATGCTTCTTTGGCTCTGCCTCTCTCCCACTTGCACAGTACGACACAAGGCTGCGGCCCCGGCTCCTCGGCCCCAGACCTGCCATGTCCCCCGGGGCTGCTGGCAGGGCCAGAGCCTCGGGCCGGCAGCGCTGGGTGGGAGGGCGGACCCAAACTGTGGCCAGGCCGGGACCCCGCACTCGCTGTGCACCTGGCAGGCAAAACCCCGTGTTGGTGTCAGCCTGTTGGTTGATTTTCTTCTTTTTATAAAAACAGATGCTAGGAGAGTGAAAACAGAAGAGAACGAAACGGGAAAAAAGTGAGGGTGGGAGCGTGCCCGGCGGGAGGGAGCGTCCGGCGGGAGCGGAGAGCTGCCCACGGGGCAAGGAGGCGGACAAAGGGCGGCGGGGGCGAGGGGCGCAGCCCTGCCCCAGCCACGGCGGGGTCTCGGGCGGCGGGGGCGAGGCCGGCGGGGCGAGGCCGGCGGGGCG